>SNQJ01S0118580.1:22793-37720 GCA_010110895.2 Picea sitchensis
AAAAAAAAAACATAGAGCTGATCTATTTCATTTCTGTATGAATTCTTTGATATATGAAAGAGGCCATACCAACTTTCTGGGGTAGAGCGATCCAGTTGCCTCCAGTGCCATACTTGGCTATATATTCCTTGAGTTCGGAGTCCTCCTCAGGAGACCATGGTCCTTTCTTCACATTAGCTTTGTCGCAGCAAGGGGCTCTCCCCATCTCTTCAGCTTACTCCCACGAATTGGCCTTCAAAGGTCTCAGGGGTCGGTCGGGATATGTTCAGAGAAGTGAAGAAAAGGGCTTTTCAGCACCAGATATCAACGTATTGAAAGTCCTGAGATCTCTTAGGTTTCAATAGCGCGAGCCTGAGCCTTTCTCAGTGCCAAAACCTTGAGAGGATCTCGGCCTGATAACTGTCCCTGATCAGGATCACGTTTAGTGCCTCGTTAGGCCACTGTACCCAATACGACCTGGTCCCCAACTGGACTGAATATCAAAAGAAATAGAATCGGCAGGATTGAATGGTTCACACGCCCAAATTCCTTCCACGAAACTTGAATTGGGATGAGAAATAGCACGCGATCTCTCTTCTTCTCTTCCGTCTGATGAACAGGCAGCGAAGATGAATATGGAGGAATCAAAGGTTCATAAAATTATATATAGAGTGACGGAGGAGGTGGTGGAGGACACTCGGCTCTTTGAATGAAGTTTCACCTTATTCCGTGCTTTCTTCTTGGCCTCCTCGTTCTGGAATCTTGACCTTATCATCTATAGACACCTATAACACCTATTTCCCAATTGCATTGTCTGTATCCGTCGATTCGGATATTTTATATTATATGCATTGGCATGAGAAAAAGATTGGGTTTGAAGCAAGTGGACTGTAACAATGGTCGTCAGTCACATTGACTTGACAGCCACAACGCGTCCCCAACTTCCTTAACGTAATTTTTCTCTTCCAAACATCCACCATCACATCGCTTCTCACGCATCCGCCGAAGCCTTCCAGAAAGCCAACCCCTAACACCAAAATTTTATAATCTTCCACACAAACGGGCTGCAGGGAGAAATGGCCAGTGGCCCCATTGTCCTTCATTAACAATTGAAAACAATAGTCTGCTCCCATGACCGACACTCCGTTTTCTAGGATTTTGAGCATTCTGATTATTCAGGATCGTGAGTGGCTTTTGAGAAACCTTTAATTTTGTAGAAAACTTTAGAATTGAGAAAAATCCATTTGAGGTATAATTGTTATCAAATTTATTTCCTGCACGTTTACTTCCTTTTAAATCATGCCCAAATATTTTTTGAGGTTTCACTTATTATTAATTAAGTAGAGGTTTCATTTATTATTAATTAAGTAAAGTTTATAGAGGTATACATATCTTATCTTCTCTAGATTTGAATTTGTGATTTTTTTAGGAGGAAACACGCTTAATCATTAGGTCCACCACTTTATATAACATAATAAACACTCCATAAATTATATAAAAGTGAAGGAAGAAATTCTATATTAAAAAAGAAAAGCTAAATAAAAGGAAAATGCAATCTATGACATGGAGAACATCAAAAAGATTTACATAAAGAAAGTTTCTTAGTAAAAAAGAGAATTTAGTTGAACTTAAGAAACTCTTTTAACACTTTATGGTGCGAAAAAAGTGCATAATGAATGTAAGACTAATGGTATATGTAACATCTCATGGGCCTACTACCTAAGTTAACATGTTCATCAAGATGCCTTTTCCTACCCATGTTATGAGAAGAATGGTATATGTAACATCTCATGGGCCTACTACCTAAGTTAACATGTTCGTCAAGAGGCCTTTTTCTACCCGTTGTATGAGAAGGTTAAAAGAAAAGTAATAAGCCTAATGGAAGTCACTATAAATGATTTGTCTTTGAAAAGTCGTCAATAAAAAATAGATGATTAAGCACCTAGATAGTCCTCATAAACCATGAGTGCATTGAGGGAACTGTGTGACTCCTTGAAGAGACAATAAAACACACTATGATCTCATAATAGGGTGAACATTTGAGTACCAAATGTTTCCAAGGATTGTGGTGGTATGCCATAATCCATGGTCAATGAGAGGGTGAATCTATGAATGTTAGTCACACTTTTTCACAAGTTAAGTACACAAAAAGTGGCCTATGTGGACCCTTGATTGGGGGCTTAAGACCTCCATCAAATCTCAATTGAGGGAGGGCTTAAACCCTTGATTGAGATGTTTAAACAAAATTGAAATATGTATGTTAAAAATACTTGGATCAAGGTATTGAAAATCAAGAATCATTCCTTATTTTACAGGTTTTCATGGAGCTGCAGCTCCTAGGAGGTGAAATCTCATCTTCTCTCCCAAGGATGGTGGTATACTTGGTGCTTGTAGATTCATTATTGAATCATCTATCAAACGAGATATAATTTTCTTGTTTTTTATTTCATTATATATATATATATATATATATATATAAACTTATTTTCTCTAGAGTAGTGAAGGTTCTAGCAAAATTATTTCAAAAAATACACAACCAAAAAATTATAAAAATGTGTTTGTGTGACGTTTGTGTGTGAATGTTTCCTCTTCAAGAATTTTTGAGAATACAAGTTATATAAACGGAATTCAAATATTAATTTGTTGCTTTGAAAACTAATAAAAAATACAATTTTCCAAAAGAAGTTGAAAAAAAAGAGAGAAAAAAGAGGGCACTACTATATTATGTGTAGATCATGATTGTATTATTAGTTTTTTTAATTTATACATTGAACATTGAGTTAATTGTTGTGAACAAAATTCACTTGTTAACTTTTCTCAAAATTTGCAAAAGCAAACATTTAATTGAATTCAAATTTGACACATTAAATGACATTAATATTTTTTGGAAAAAAATATTACTAGAAAGATAACCCAATTTCCTACAAATTTAGATGTATATGAGTTTATAGGGCTTCAATTAAAAAAATATGTAAAGTATCAAATTTCTATCGCCACATTTCACTAAAATGTGAGACACATCTTCATGAATTCACCTAGGACATAATTAAGTTCTAGTCCTTGATCTTCCCCTCTTTTCCTATGTGCCACTTTAAAAACTTCAAGGAAAACACTTCATATTATCCTTTTCACATACATCCTAAAATATTCATTAAAACTAAGTCGACCATGCTTAGCATTTTTTACATCTTGGAATTGTTCCTACAACATAAACACCTATTTATCTAAACTTTTTGTTTTTATTTATTTTTATCTCACATTAGGTCAAAGACATTGTTCACAATAAGATATGAACTTCAATACACTGAAAACCTTATACAATTGAAGCAATATACTATAAACCTTATCTCAATTGCAACAACTACAAAGATTCTACAAAATTTTAAAAGATTTAAATCCTCTCTAACTTCATGGGTGCAATGATTAGGATGCTTAATTTAGTAGTTACATCAAGTGAAGCACACAACACATGCAACCAACTCATGTGATATACCTCAAAATGAAGCTCAAAATAGTCAACCACTCAAGCTAGCCCCCAAACTAACTTAACTTAATATTATCAATATGCAACTTAATTTTTAATTTCATATTTACACCCAAAAATGTTACTTAACCTCAAATAGTTCTTGTATTTAAATGTAATTTTGTAGTTATTGAAAATAAGTTTAATCACATAAAGACATCTCTAAATCTAAATGTAAAATTGTATTTTTTTGAGCTACTCACACCCTAAACAATTTTATCTAAATGCAGCTTTTTTATCTAAATGCAACTTTATGGTGTTGAGCTATTTATTTTATAATTTCATATTTTATTTAAATGTAACTTTGTGTATTTGAAGTTATTCACTTTCTAATTTTACTTCTCTATTTATCTAAGTGTAACTTTGTGGTTCTTGAGTTATTCACTTCCTAATTTTATGGCATAAGTACATCTCTATCTAAATATAATTGTGTGGCTTTTGAACTATACACTCCTTAACTTTACTACATAAATATATCTTTATAAAAATGTAACTATATATTTATTGAATTAGTCACACCCTAAGGGTCTCTATAAATATAACTTTGTGACTTTTGAACTATTCATTCCTTAATTCTACCTCTATGTCGAAATGTGTAACTTGCATATCTATAGAGATGTGTAACTTATCACTTTGAGCTATTCACTCTTTAATTCTATGAGATAAATAGATTTTTATTTAAATGTAATTTTGTAGTTTTTAAATTAATTATATATCTATTTTTTTTAATAGAAATATAAGAATCACTCGGTTCTTAATTTTATTTTTCTACTTAAATGTAATTAGTTTTACTACATAAATTTTTTTTTTTATGTAAATATGAATTTGTGACTAATGATCACTAAATACCTTTTATATTCTATAATATCCTTTCACATGCTTCCTAAAATGTCCAATATAATTAGAAATTGGTTAATAAAAAATAAAATATTTTATACTTGTTGCTAATAAGCTAACAAAGGGGATCTTATCTACATAATCTACATAATCTTAATGCTCAAATTTACTTTATGTTTGCACCAATAATAGTGATTAGGAGTATTCTCAAATTTACTTTATGTTTGCACCAAAAAATAGTGAATAGAAGTATTTTCTAGTACCCGTTATAAAATGTAAATAATGAATAGGAGTATTCTCTATTACCCCTTATAAAATATAGTATGGAGTCATTCCAATGAAAACATAACCATCAAAGTTTAGAAAATTGTAGATTTTCATTGTTAAAATAGTGATTATTTATCACTCATTTAGATCAAATTACAAATTGAAAAGACCTTTTTACTCTATGATTATATATCTCCAATACAACTCAAATATAAATACACACTAATGAGACATGTAAAGTAACTCGGAGGCCACTATCAAAATCAGGGCATTAATATATTGGATTTTATACCCTACAAACATCATGGGGTTTCACTAATTAGGAAATATTATACCATACTAGTTCATATTTGGGGATTTAAAATTGTAGTAAAGAACAATATAATGCTTAATATATAGGGGTTAGGGGGTATTTTTAGTATATTAACAATATACATATGTTGGTGTACGAAGGGATTGAATAATTATTTGGGATATGTTAAAAGCCAAGACTTGACTAAGATATGAAAAAACTACTTTGTGGAAAGACTTTGTAATGAATCCCCATTCGATAGAAACAAAGCAAAGGTTATAAAAAATTGTGTCTAAAATTTCTCAAAATGATTTTCACACCTATTAAGAACATGATTTGGATAATTTGTGTTTTAATCTCCATGATTTGGATATACAATTATTAGAATATCCATTAATCTCTAATCAATTTATTGATTAAACTAAAATAAAAAAGAAAAAGAATATATTAATTTATATAATTCTCAACTGAAATATAAAAGAATATGTGTCATTCACAGTATTGAAGCAAAAATGATATTAAAATTTTCATAAAAAATAAATAATTTTTTAATTATAAAAATGCATGTGAAAATGTTTAATATTTTTTAATCATATTTAATAAAACTAAAAATATGCCATAGGTTTATTAACTAAACCCTTATATATACAACTTAAAAAGCAATAATTTCATAAGAAATTTCATATTATTTATTAATTATAACCTGACAAAATATAAAAATATTAAAAATACATAATTCAACTTCCCTTTCTTCCCCTTTCCCATCAATATTATTTTTTTTAGAATACCCTATTCTAACTATTTAATAATATATTCCATCTTTTTGGAAAGGGGATCTCCGACATTCCTCATATGGCACCATATAATACAACATAATGTGCTCCAGATTTTTGCATGAATTGGACGCACATTGGGTGTAAGTCCCATGAAAATTCGGTGGATCAAAGTCAAATATTTTACCATCTTTAAATTTTGAAAAAGAAAAGTTAACATTCACATCCAAGTATGACCAATATATTCACGTGATCCCTCTTCCAGTTATAGCGTGTCTTTCTAGATGTATGTTTGTCATTGCACAGGTTAATTATTTTCAAAGGGAACGCGTGGAGTTGGTCTCCCTTCTTAAAGGTAGCGATGCCAGGAGTTTTAGACCAAATCTGTAATTGATTCGTGTGGACCCATGTCCATTATTATAAATTAAAAACCATCATTTTCTTAATATGCAAGGTATGGTTGACATTGTGTATTTTCTCTTTTGTAATAGTAAAAGTGTGTTAAACAACTTCATAGAGTTATAGGTGCATTTATTTATATATGTATGTATGGCACTAGTATTGAGTCAAATGTTTAGTGTTATTTTTGGAATTGTAGTAGGATATATATTTTTGGGGATTATAAATGGTATTTGGTGTAAATTTCATGCTATTGATTATAATAATTGGTGTAAAAT
Source organism: Picea sitchensis (assembly GCA_010110895.2). Classification (NCBI taxonomy): domain Eukaryota; kingdom Viridiplantae; phylum Streptophyta; class Pinopsida; order Pinales; family Pinaceae; genus Picea; species Picea sitchensis. The sequence goes on from SNQJ01S0118580.1 coordinate 29,142, forward strand.
AGTTGGAATTGCATATTTTAATGGCTCAAATTGCATATAATGGGTGTTGTGGTTAATGGTTGAAATTGCATATAATGGGTGTCGTGAGGGATTTTGATGGCGCTAAATCAAATTATGCATTGAAAACCAGTATTTGAACACTATAAAATTGTGATTTGAGTCAAACTCTCTCACTTATGAACATCTATTGTTCTAGCTTTATCACAATGAGACAATACGTACAAACTCTACCCCTTTTCGATTTTGAACCTGTGATCTTCAAGAAGGATACACATGTTTTTAACCATTAGGCCCACTCAAGTTACACCATTAAACTAAATAATTAACATAACAATAATAATAATAATTTTAAGAGACCCTTTATATAGGGATTCAACTATTTAATTTGTTTAGGTGTAAATACCTTATTCCCCTTAAATTTGAACTTATAACTTTCAATATATATATATAATTTATTTAAATTTGTGTATTTATATTTAAGTTAACCTTTCTATTTTGAATATAATAAAACATATGCCCTCTAAACCTATGTTGGAATATCGGAATATCGACCATAATGAATGATACAAAGGAAAATATACAGATCATGTCATGCTATTCATTGGGGTCATGTTTTGTTTAGCCCACATGGAAGCTCACAATAAGGAATGTCATGAGCAATGAAATAAACAAAATTAATCTTGATGTGCTTGAGCTTTTTAGAGATAAATTGTGTATGAGATTCATGAAATGTTCAACATTTTGAGTGGACATTCCACCCATCATTAAGGACAAGTAAAGAAAAGTAGTAAAAAATAATGTTGGGATAAGATTCATAGGGAAGAAAAATGTAGGATAACCATTTTGAAATATGAAACCATTGCAAAAATTGGTTAAAATAATCAAAGAGCCATTGAAAAAAATAAAAGATCTTTATTTCCCATTGGAAATTTAAATTATAAAGGACATAACAAAATATAGTTTAAAGAATATTTCAAAAAATCTAAAGAAGTGAAGGGGTCACGTTGAAAAAAAAAGGGAGGAAAGGAGTAAAAATTTAGAAAGTTTGAAAAGGAAGTAGGGCAAATTATTAGAGGTTAGGAATAGAAGACATAAAAAATTATTAAAACCAAGAAATCAAAGAAGATTGGAGAAAAAGTTAATGGCCAATATGATGAATTATGGGCTTTCAAGATTAGCTAAGTTTATAGTTATCTTCTCGATTAAAGTTAACATGATGCCTTTTAATTTCCAGTGCTTCTTGAATGATATGAGTGGAGTGATAAAGTGTTGAAGAAATACTTTTGGTTTGGTTAAAGAAAAATGAGATGATTAGACTTGTGGGAGTGTTTAGCAATAGTTGATTTGGAAACATGGTTGTAGAAAGTGTCAAATATATGTTCTTTGAGTCGATATTTGAAGGTGTTAGGACGAGAGTGGGTAGAAAAATAACTACACAATTTGATGATTTTTCATTACTATGATAGGTGCATATATATATTTTTGGGATTCATTATGCAATGTCATTGTTTCAGTACACGTGTGCATGTGCACTGACCTTCGTAGCACTAGGAAGTTTAAGACCCATGGTTCATCTGAAGTGTGTCCAACAAAAAACCCCTAAGCATCGACATATCAATCCTTAGTCAAAGTCGAGGAAGGCCTCACCCGACATGCAAAGAGGATCACAGAGACCATAAGATCTTGTGTCAGGGATGGAGGATGAAACATATCTAACAAAACTGCAAATGGAATCAATGTGACTCATATATGATAATCTAACAAGGACTAAAAATTAAAACTATACACGCACATGTGCTACTCATTCATAGAAAACACAAAATAAAACAAAATTGCCATATCTTTATTAATGAACATATTCCATCATATTCGAGATATACATGGTGGTGAATAATTAAGTTGCACAACATAATACTTCATCTCATTGCTATAACAACGGTGGGAATACAATAGTGTGCACCTTGTGCTAAGATTTAATATTCAGACCTAAACAAGACATAAGGGACTTCTCCATACAGCACATAATTGTTATAGACTACTCAGAGATATGGGACTGATGCCTTCTGAAATTAACCAACCTCTTTTTCAAGCTGAGAGCTCTCTTTTATCTCTTATTCTGTTGGGTAATGTTGTCTTTCATGGTTTTGCTCCACTCGCTTGTCTGATCTAACGAACTCACACACTTTTGGTACCTTCGAGGGCTCCACTAAGGTTCTCTACACCAACGAAAATATTAACTTCCTTGGCCAGCTCATATTTTGGCCATCCCACGTCTTCATCTATGGCTGGAAGTAATCATCCTGAATGATATCTTGGTGATTCATTTCTTGCTTCCAACAAGATTTTTCTTGATTTTCGGCTCAGCTAATAAAACTTATACCAATGCGCTCAACTGAAAAAAATCAGACCAGCGCGCCCTTGAACTCCTTTAAACTTGGTGTGTTTCTCAACAAAACTCGTTTCGATGTGCACACTATGGCCTTCTTTCACGCATCTCCTTAAGCACTCGCAAAACTATTCGATGAGTGCGCACAAATTTCATTTGTGCGCACGTGAAAAAATGAACCCAAAAATTTGGGTACCAAGAGGCCCCCACCACTATTACTTGGCTTGTCCTCGAGCCAACTGCTTTATAGTCCTTAGGGAAAAGTATGAGAAAGAGAAAATCATCTTTGTGTAGGAAAATTGTGATTGTGTCCTGCTACTCGAACCGAGACCTTTGTGGGTGCCTATGGGGAGCTACATCCAAGAAACACATTTTCTTCAAGAGAGAGCATCATTTGTTACTCATCATATTGTTTGGGGGTGGTCGAGCTAAGTAGGAAGTCACGGTCGGTGAAATCCTGGGGGATTTGGAAGAGGTGTTAGGGTGAGATAGTAGGGATAAAATGAATGGGAAGACCAACAAGAGGTTGGCCTGACCTACATGGTCTTGGGGAAGAAGAGGTTAAAATATTGATAAGGAGGGGGTTGGGAGAATCCTTGAGAAATGGATCGTCTGAACAATAAAGTGGATGAAGCATGATACAAAAGGAGACGCCGACGGGTGTAATGGGGAGTGGAGAGTTTGCGAGTGAAAGAAAATGAGTGTTCAGAAAGAGGGGAATCAAAATAATGATATAGGAAAGGTTGGAAGAGGGAAGAGGAACCTTTGGGGATGCTCAGTTGAGAGGATAAGAAAACATCGATGGAGAATCAACTAAAGTACGCCATGAGGGGGAAGTTGGGGAAACAAAGTGAAACATTGTTAAAAAAAGGTGAGGGATGGGGGTTGGGGCATAGGAATATATAGGCATGAGAGGGAGACAGGATTTTGGGAAGAGGGATGGAGGGAAGAGTGAGTAGAAATGATGATAAAACTGCAAAAGATAGGCATATCCAAAATCTAGATTGGTCGTACTGTAGAGGGTTATCATAGAATGTGATTCTATCCTTGAATAGTTACTTGGGGCATACGTGAATGACTCATCTGGGTCAATATGTGGGTGAATCATATTGAATGAGCTTGCCGTAATACATGGGTAAGTGCACCACCACAAATTTTAGTTTTGATGATTTGTCTTCGACTATCAATAGAAGGATCTCCCTTGTGATGCTGAAATGCTTGTACTATTAAAATGAAAGTTAAATTTATGTCGACTAGGAACTATGTGAGACACTGTACAATCTATACTAATATGAATGCATCACTTTGTCAAGGATGACAAAAACATTAATGAGTGTTTGACCCTTGAGGGCCATAATACCTGCTGCTATTAATGAGACCTTGAGTGGTTGTCCTTGTCAAGTTTCCATCTTTGCGACACCTGCTTTAGTGATGTATATTAGTTGGAACGAGCCTATCCAAAGAATATGTAACTTACTGGGATACGTGGAATATTTGTTGTCATATAATAGAACTAGAGATCCGGGATGGAGTATTTTTTTGTGACTGTTGCGGGCGTGCCATGCCTTTCGTGAGTATTTTTCCACCACTTGGTTGAATCCTTCAATTATACATTCTTCTTTGTGTACCATAAGATCATCCATCATGTGTTGGAGGGACTAATCATTGGTCATGTGAGTCGCCAACACAACCCGAAGGCTAGGAGCCATAAATTCTAGTGGCATGACCACTTCCTTCCCATAGATTAACCTGAACAGTGTGTGCTTAGTCAACCTTTTGCACGTGGTTTGGTAATCCCATAAAACTGTGGGGATACTTTGATCCCATTCATCATGCTTCACATCAAAAAATTTGGTTAAGGCATGTTCTAAAATTTAATTGAAAGATTCAACCATACTGTTAGCTTTAGGATGATATTGAGTACTCTTCTGGTGATGGATCATGAACTCTTGAGTGAGTTGCTGGATAGTTTTGTTTAAAAAGTGTGAGCCTTGGTCACTCATCAATATGCATGGACATCTGAATCTGGTGATAATATTGTTAAAATGAAGTGTTCTTTAATATTGTTTGTACAATCCTTGATTGGTGTGACTTCAACCCATCTTGTCAGATATTCTATGGCAATGATAGTCTAGCATGTTCTAGTGCACCTTGCAGGTAGATTGATAGGTCCAATAAAGTTGATGGCCTATTAATCGAAAGGTTCAGGTGCAGTCATTGGGACGAGGGGGAGCTCATCTCATCGGCAGGGCGTACCCACCCATTGGCATACATCACAGTGCTTGAGATAATCCTTAGCATTAGAAAATAGAGAGCACCACCCGAGTTTGGCCCATAAAACCTTGTGCACAATGGCCTTGTTGGTGTTATGGCCCACAACAATTACTTTGTGTGCCTCATATAGGATGGAATCATGTTCATGTACCAAATAAAAACGACGTATGATTCCATCCACACCCAACTTATCCAACTTCCCAACAATTAACTGGTAATAAACACTACGAGTCCCCAATTAGCGACATTGTACCAAATTATATTCCCTAGGAACTTGTCTAGAAATAAGGAATTCAGTTATTTCATCTAGTTGATCTGGGATGTCTTCAACATGGAAGAGATGGGCATCATGAAGCTTATCATAGAGGATGTTAGAAACCTCCCTTGCCTCAATGAACTATAGATAATCTGGCCCCACATTGTGTTTTCCTCATTTTACTACAACCTCAAAGTCAAATTCTTGAAACAAGAGAAACCACGGGTAGATGTGTCCACCCAACACTAACTTGTTGACTAGATACTTTAGGGTGAAATTATTAGTGAATAATTTAAAGATGGATCCCAACCAGTAGTGGTGTAACTTTTGTAGGGAATATAGCATAGCCATGCATTCTCTCTCAGTGGTAGCATAATTATGCTCAACATAAGAGATCTTTTGACTAGAAAAGTAGATTGGATGATTGATACTTCCATCCCCTAGCTAGGATAGAATGACATCAAAGGTGATGGAAGAAGCACTGGCGTGAACATGGAATATCTTGGACCAATCCATGAAAATCAAGATGCATGAAATCACTACTTTTTCCTTCAGGGTATCAAAAGATTGATGGCATTTTGATGTCCATTCATAATTAATATCTTTACATAGAAACCTTTCCAATGGGTTTGTGATCTGACCATAATTATGGATGAACCGTCTGTAGTATCCGATATGTCCCAATGTTGTGCGCATCCCCCTGAATGAAGTAGGGGCTACCATATCTAGGATGGTGGTTATCTTGGTCAGGTCGAATAGAAATCCATATTTACAAATGACATGGTTGAGTAATATACCAAAGGGAGTACAAAATATGAACTTCTTCAAATTCAAAGAGATCTACAGTTGGAGGCATCGATCAAGCATTATACAGAGAGATTGTATATGGTCTTTTACTAGACTAAACACAGTCCAATCTTCCAAGTATACCTCCAACAACTTATGAATAAACTCCTCTAATGTTTCTACAACTATCCGTGAAAATATTGCAAGGGCATTTTTTAATCTGAAGGGCATGACTGCATATTCAAAGGACCCCCATTTGGTTGTGAAGGTGGATTTTTCCTAATCTTCCTCTTTGATATGAGATTGATGATATCTGGAGAATCCATCCATGAAGGAGTAGGCTTCTCTACCTCCAACATTCTCCAACACCTTGTCTATGAATGGAGTTTGGAAAAGGTCATGGACACAAAATACATTAAGGCTTTGCAGATCGATGCATATATGGATTTCCATGGTATTTTTTGGTTGAATGACCATGGAATTGATCCAGTCATATTCTTCGATGGGGACAATGATCCTGGCCTCTAGCATGCGATATAGCTCCTTTCACACTTTTTATTTATATATAGGATTTAGCCAGTAGGGTATTCTATTGACCAACTTGGTGTTCGATGTTCGAGTGGGATATTTTGGGACCCGTTTTGGGAATCACATAGGAGAAAACCATGCGACAAGTTGGCTAAGGAACAATGCACATGGAAGAAAGGAAGACTGTTAGCACATTTTTAGGGGACAACACATGTGAAAGGAGAAAGTTAGTTAGAAGTAGTTAGACCTTTTGGTCCATTTTGTAATGGGCTAAGACCTAATGTCAACGGATAAATATGTATGGGTTTTGGGTAGAAAGGGATTTTTTTTGGAATGTTTGAAAAAGTAGGGATAATTTTGGAGAATAAAATCAAGTAATAGGTGTGAGGAGTGATTTTTGAGCTACGTGTGCACTACATGCACAAATGGTAAGGGAATTTTGGGTTATAACTGAGATATCTTGTATGAGCGTAGTGCACACCTTTTGTAAGAGATAATCCTGAATGATAATATAAGAAGCATGTCGTTGTGGATGTATCCCAATTTGGGATGAACCATGTTAAATCTCTGTGTTATGATGTATGTTGTTTTTTGATGTGTCTCTTTTTTGTTATTTTCATGGCACACTTAGTGAATGAATGATTAATATGAATAATTTATATGTTGGTTCTATGCACTTGATGAATGCTTTAATGAAGGAATGTTAAGTATGAAAAATATGATGAATGTGTCCCATTTCTCAAGCATTACTGCGATCTTGGTAAGACGAATGAAGGAAAACAAGAGTGTATCAGCAAGTAGCATGAAATAAGAATAAAATCCATAAGAAACTGTAAAGTAACATAAAATGATGTGAACCCCTCATGATATAGATAGAATATAGGTGAAGAGAGAAGAATGAGTCTCATCTTCAAGTCATGGTAGATCTACATGAGGGTTCCTATGCCTACAAGTAATCGCAACATGGGAACCAGATGAAAATCGAGGTTCTAACTAAGGCTCCCATGGAGGATATGAACTATCATGCAATTTATGATGTGCAAAAATGGGGTGGCTAATGTTGCAACCCGATGGGATGAAACGTAAGGAATTGTAATGACATAATGGGTTGTTAATAGTGTAAAAAATGGATGTAGGATAAAACCTATCACTATATGCCAGTTTGGAACACATACCTCGAGTTCATTGGATGACACCATATAAAATGACAAATAAAACAAGATTGATTCCTATAAAACAAATCCATTTATACTATAATCGGGGTTAAAATGTGTAGTGAAATCTCAAAAGAAACAACTTTTTTGTTTTTTTTGGATATGATATAAGTAAAACAAGAAATCACTCACACCACAGACCTATATAAAAGAAACTACACATATTAATGGTTTATGAAAAGTAGATCCCATTTCTAGGCTCACACCAAGGATCCCTATCAATATCAATGAACTCATGGGCCATTGTTGGCATCATGTGGCACACCATGCCAGGGCCACACCACATAGTAACAAATTTATGCAGTCAAAGATACTCATCATGAGTGGTTTCACGACCTATGTCATATCCTTGATGATTCCCATCAATAAATGAATGAGGTATTAAACACAAATCTTTGATGCAATGGGAAGCAAGGACTTCAGTAGAAAGTTCAAAAAAAGATAATCGAGTTGAAAAAATGTGAAAACTGGAAATTTCATTAGATGCCTCAACAAATGCCTGAAATATCAGATCAATAATCATCATGCTCACTCTCATTGGTTCTGTATTAGGAATGATCGATGCATCACCTTGTCCTCACTTGGCTTATCAATGGAAGCCATGAATTATAGGATGGCCTTATCCAAGGAAAATTAGTATATAATAAATCATGTTAGCTCGGAGAGTCAACAACCCATGTAGTCAAAGTAGGTTGATTACACTCCATATGAATATGGAGGTTCTAACCAGTATCAATGGACACTGACAATATTTCCAGGGAGGCAATCTTGAGCACTATGAACGATATGATGCCTCAATAAGACTCAACTTATTTAGAATAAGGAACCAACCAAAGATCAAAATACTCGAGGGATCCACATGAAGGTGAAGAGATCATACTAATCAGAGCTATATTCATAGAAAGAGGTGGTGAGGGAAGGGGAAATGTTTCCATTAGCGAGGAGTCTCTAAACACCCCTGTTAGGACCACATATTGTACCTTTTTGCCCACTCTTTTTGCCATTATTATACCCTTGATCACCTGTATTTAGACTCATAATATCATTCCATCTGATCATTCCAAGGTATACAACGTCCTTTCTCATTTACTATATTCTTAATCTGTTTTGCATAATATTTTACATTACTTTTGTA
>SNQJ01S0118581.1:0-24415 GCA_010110895.2 Picea sitchensis
ACCTAAAACTTTGTGCTACGGGTCTTTCTTCAAGGGTTGACATCAATGACAACCAACCTTAATCAACACTTGTCACTCCTCTCTCCCCTGAAGTTGTACCATGGTTTAGACTTAGGACCTCAGAAAATTTTCCTACCCTGGGCTTTACCACTCCTCCTCCTATTAGAGTTACTGATTTTGCAGAAAGGGAAACCTCTGTTCCCTCAAGCTCGATAGCCTTTTCTCCAAATTCTCTGTTGTTTACCTTTCCTCTCGAAAGCTCAGTTCCAGTCTCCCTTGTTCTAACACCATCTCCTCCTAGTTCTCTTCCACCTCAGATCCCTATGGAAGGTGCTAATCCCCCTAGAAACATAATGGATTCCATAGTGGCTGCAAGATATGCCCCTCTAGTCCTACCTCAACTAATGAATGCTCTCATTGTTGGATATTACCTGAAATATATGCCTAAGTTCACTGGAGAAGAGGACATAATTGATGAAGAGCACCTTAGTGCCTTCTATAGTTATGCAGACAATCTAAATTTTGAAAATGAAGATGTCTGGATGAGAGTCTTTTTCCAGAGCCTTGATGGCGAGGTTAGAAAGTGGTTAAGAGGTTTGACCCCTGGATCCATTGTCGGGATTGAGGCTCTAGATGATGTTTTCTTGAGACAGTGGTGGAATAAAAGAGACTTTATGTATTATATCACAGAGTTTGGATCCCTGAAGAGGCAAGAGGGAGACTCTGTCTCCAATTTCTCCAACAGATTCAACAAAATGTACAATAAGATCCCTGGTGAGATAAATCCTACAGAAGCCTCTACCAGAATCACTAATGCTAGCACTTTTGACCTCGATTTCTGCCTCCTACTCAGAGAGAGAAGAGCTACTTCCCTAGCTCATATGCAAGATGCAGCCCTAGAAGTAGAATCCAATGTATTGGCAGTTGACAGACTTAGGAGAAACTCTGACAGAGACTGAGGAAGAGGGAGATATGAGGCCTCAACCTCTGGTTCTTCTGCATCTCACCCTCAAGTAGATGAATTGACCAAGATGTTAAAGTCCCTGTCTTTAGAAATGGAGAAGATGAAATTTGAGGGGAAGAAAGGTTACAAGAATGTCCCAAATACTGATAACAGAGGCAACTTCAGGAGGTTGAATAACAATTCTCCTCATATTATTCCAAGGGAACAAAGGGACAGAGATAGAAACGATCAGAAAATACAAACTCCTCTTCAAAACAACCTTGTTATTGATGAGGAAAGGGAGGAAGAGGATCTTGACCTTGGAATTTATTGTATTGGAGACACCTCCCCATTTCCTCATTTAACTCAATCTGCATACGAGGAATCCCTCATGAACTGTCAAATAAATGAGCTAAGTAAGGGAGACAAGGCCAGTGACAGCCAAAATAAATAAAACCTTCGGTATAAGAAGAAAGAAGTGAAGTCTAACATCCCTGATCAAACTTCCATAGCAGAGAAACCTGTTAAAGATGCAACAAACAACAAAAAAAAAAAGAAAGCTCATAATCACCCACCAATAGCCAAAAATCTTGTCCGAGAGGTAAGAGAGATTATGAAACCCCCTTCCTCTTTTAACTTTGAGCATGAAATTCAGAAGATCAGAATCCATGTTCCCCTTTTAGAGCTAGTCAAGCATGAAGAATTCAAAAGGTCCCTCTCTAAGCTGTTGCAGTCCGAGCCACCCTGGCATTCCATAGACTCAGTGAATCTCCAAGATGAGAAGCCAACAGTCATCTTAGGTCCTATGGTAGAAGATAGAGATGATTCATCCCCTCCCTTCTACACATCACTAAACATACATGATAAGGTGTTGCATAATTGTTTGATGGACTCATGGGCATCTCATAATATCATGCCCAAAACTGTAACAGAAGAACTCGGATTAGAGATCACAAAATATTATCATGATTTGTACTCTTTTGATTCAAGGAGAATGCAATGTCTTGGAGTCATCAAAGATATAGTTGTGACCTTGTTTCATCTTCCCATGAAGAGTGTGGTTATGGATATCATGGTGGATGATGTTTCTCCCAAGTTTGGCATGCTCTTGTCAATATCTTGGATAAAACGACTTGGGGGAACCTTGCAGATGGACCTCACATATGATACCATTCCTTTGTTTGAAGGGGAGCATAGAATACCATATAGAGAATCTCAGTTGGCCTACATTATCAATGATGAAGAAGACCCCACCAATAATCCTATCTTTTCCCTTGATACTGATTTGGGATCTAGATTATTACAACTTACTGATGCCCCTGAAGCTCCTCTTGAGATCTGAAAGTCCATGACTCTCTGTGAAGATTCCCCTCCAATTACCTCTGTTTGGAAAATGTTCTTTGATGGAGCTTCTTCTAGAGAAGGTGTTGGTGCTGGAGTAGTTTTTGTTTCCCCTGCTCAGGAAACCATATCTCTATCATACAAATTAGAATATGAAATTACCAATAATGTGGCAGAGTATGAAGATCTTGTTTCAGGTTTGAGGGCTGCAAAGGACATGGGAATTGAAGAGATATCAGTGTTTGGAGATGTTGAGTTGATTGTCCAATAGATCAAAAATATTTATCTGGTCAAACACCCTCGGATCAGAAGTTACATAAATGAAGTATGGGACCTCATTGATAGTTTTTTCTCGTCTTTCAACATTTCATTTATTCCAAGGGAAAAGAATGTCATGGCCGATTCTATGGATGTTTCAACAATCCATTTCAAAGTCCCTCTGCCACCTAAACTTAGGTATGATGTAGAAGTGAAATATAGACCCTCTATACCTGACAATGTCAAGCATTGGAGAGTGTTTGAGGATGATATTGAAATCAAAAGATTATTGGAAACTGTTGAGGAGTTTTATGTATTGCACATTGATCAAGATCTTGACTTTGAAATAGATCCTCATTGTTTGCACAGGGGTAGACCCAAGTTTCAATGCTCAAGAGAGCACCAACAAAACCCTAGCTACCGACCCTTTCGGTAACACCTGTGAAGCAGATGCAGTCTCACCCGAGGTAGAGGCAGTGGTGGTTGTAAGACTCAGGTGTCTGTAACCTTAGCTGGGCCACAGATCTATGATTATATTTCTTACAACGCACTTAGCATCAGTTATTCCTTAACATACATTCATTAATACACTTCGTAGAAAGCACAGAGCACCGTAGTAATTACTCAAATCTGGTACTTAGCAATGATAAACAGGTTATACCTAATAGATTAAGCACTTAACATCTTATATATCATATCTAGCATGCATTCATATCTCATAAGCACAAAGCATCAATATATCTATCTAAACATATCAAAGCACTTAGCAAGAGAGAGACAAACACATCAGCACAATACACAGAGTTACCGTGGTTCACCTCCACCCTGGGGCTACATCCACAAAGTCTTCTTCTGTTATTATCTTTTGTAAACCAATTTACAGCACAAAGCCTTTAAGATTCTCCCCCGCCTAGGACAAGAGATCTTCACAGCTTGCTAGATCCTCTTTCCCTGGGTAGATCCAAGCACTAAGTCCTTCCCTGGCCTGTGCACTCAACACTTACAATACTTATAGTCGACACAGAGCTCTTACAGTCACACAGATGTCTGATCACATAGATCTACTTTATGCACTAAGACATTCACTTTACATCACATAGTTGACACACACATCTCTTTTCTTACATTTCCTACCCTTCTATTTATACATACAAAAGGCCTAAATAAGGGTTGATATCCCTTTCCCATTACAATATTCCTAAAAAGTCCAAAAATCCCTAAAAAGGGGTGGAGATCCCATGATCTCCTCTTCGCCATGCGATCCTTCTCCGACTGGATGTCGGAGTACCAAAAATGGTCAAATATGACCAAGTATTCCTCAAAAATTGGTCAAGGGCCAATAGGCCCCCAACACTCACCTATGACTTGTCTCGAGTCACTCAGGTCTGGCCAATTCTTCTTCAAGAACCTCGAGTTTGGCTCAAGCTGCTTTGACCTATTGCATTGCGATTTCCTCCTGCTCGACAAACTCCTGGATGAGTGTGTTATTGACTGGTCCTTCTAGGTGTTGCTCTGCTGTAATCACAACCTGTTGTAGCTCTGTCCCTTGGTTCTCAATTTCTAAAAATAGTTGACATGCCTTACCCTGCAAAGGTTTAAGTTGTTGTGTCACTTCCATGACCTTGCTCTGGATCATGTGGATTTTCTTCTATGCGACGCGTTTCTCGTGGGATCGCTTCATTTTCTCTATGGTTGATAGGGCCTTCAATTTCATCTGAAGTCTATCTACATGTTGCTTTGCCTCCTGGAGCTGCGACTCCAGTTTATGCAATTATGGGTTCTCAGTCAGGTTCTCATGTATCTGCGTACTTCTGGTACTTAGTTTTTTGCATTCTTCAGTGAGTTATTTAATCCTTTCTACTGTACCCTGGGCAATTATTTCTCACTAGTCACGCTCTTCTTGCAGGGTATTTGGGATGATATGAAGCTCTAAGTCCACGACTCTTTGTTGCAGTTGATGAATAACTTCAGCAAGATTCATCACTTGATGGTCTAAGGGTTCTTCGGCCTTTTGTTCTAAGCCGGTCACAGAGTGAAATGCTCTGTTGACAGCTTCTTCGATCCTGATTTGCTTCACAAGAAGCTGCTCCTTCTCCTTTTGGATTTTTTTCTCTGTCTTTATCAAATTTCTCTTGGATGGACTCCTTCTCTTGCTATGCAGCTCGACGCTGCTATATGGTTTCCTCATGTTTTTTCTTTAGGGCCTGAGTGGCCTGCACTGTTACTTCTTTTGCTTTCCAAAGGCGTACTTCGACTATTTTGGAAATCATGCGGAGTTGAACTGATTCATCTCATGCTTCTGTTGTTCCTTACGGCATGGGCGTAATGGATATTGCATGGTTAGACTGAAGTGCTCGCTGCACTCCTTGGAGCTCGGCTTCAATTCTATTGTACATCATCTGTTGCTTGGCCTCCTACTTTTCTATAATTTATTCAATGGATTCATTCAAAGTTGCAAGGAGAAAGCTGAAGTCATCGGGGGTGAGCGTTGTCTTCATCTTGGTCACCTTCGCTTTTGCTTTCTTCTTAGAGGAAGACTTCGAAGGTGACCCTTTTCTCTTCTTTGGAACTTCGACTTCATCCTCTGGTTTTTGTTCGACTTCCTCTAGGTCTTTGTTGTTACCTTCTTGATTGGGTGTGATGGAAGATGTCTTTACAGAGTAGTTATCTACATCCTGAACCTCTTCAGGCTTCTTTGTTTCCTTTGTCTTCTTTGTCTTCTTCATCTTACTGGGCCTAGGTGTGTCCTGCGCAACTTCTAGGCTGTCAATGTCTAAAATGTTCGCTGGATTTGCTAGAACAAGGAGGTCTTCATACCATTCCTTGGTGATTTCTTCTAGGTATTCTTCGGTCAGCTTATAATAGGACTGAAGTTGTTCCTGGTGTTCATCAGCACGTGCATTTAGGTATATAAAGTGGTGGTCTGCGTTGAAATTTATCATAGGTCGGAACCTTTGTAAAATATTTGGGGTTATGCGAGGTTCACCCCCTATGGCTGCTTTCAGTTGGTTATAGTATCTGTGAAAAATGGCATTTGATTGCCACTTCTTTCTCATGTCTGTCGAGTACCATAAAGTAATGAACTTCACAGCTAATGGTTAGAATGGGTCGAGGTCTGGGAAGGTTGCGCCTTCTGATAGCTCCCATGCAACAAAGGCGATCAATATTAGCAACCATCTAAAGTGGAATTCATGCCCCTGGTCCTGGGCTTCTCTACAGTCAATTTCTAGCTGATTGACCAAGTATTTTTCCCAATTAATTTGTAGTCCCTCTGCGCATTTTCCTGCGAGGCCCACTACAAATATTGATACTTGTGTAGGTATATTATTACGTTCCATCTTCCCTGCTATCATATGACATGCGAGGTGCATTGCGCCACTCTCAATAGAGGCTACCTTGTAACTTCACACGCATTTTTCAACATTTCCATAAGCCTCTTTAATCTTTTGTGAAAGAGCGTGGTCTGTGGTCTTTCCAAGGTAGTACTCATGGGGATCAGGGCCCTGCATGCTAAGCCTAGTAATCCTATTGATCAGTGTCGGATCAATAGTTATGTGACGGTTTAACCACAGGTATCATCCGTGGTAACTTGCTAGCAGCAATTTCACACAAGAAGTCACCTCCTGATGTCTTCCAAAGTGCGGTATTTTCATAACGTTGAACAGAGTAGACTGTGCAAGGTTTATCGTCCATTACTGGGGGATGATCTTCGAATTCCGGCCCTTAGTCCTCATTAAGTACTTATATGGTGTGAGCATGTTGTAGGATTAACGGTCTCCCAGGTTGAAGTCGCAAAACTTCAACACTGTAACCTTGTCTTGATCTACGCAGTAGGTGCGAACTCCTTTCGGTAGATATGCAATGACTAGGGTGTATTCAAAGTCTTTAGGGATACTATCCCTGTTAATCTCACCACTTAGAGGGGAATTGTAAGCTGGTAGGATGGTTGGCACTAACTTCATGTTGGTTGTGTCGTCTCTATTCTTAATTCTCGAATTTGTGCCGGCTCGAGATGTTCCAGCTCGAGCAGTCAATGGGTAGGCTGCCACACCTCTCGACGATGAGGATTGGAATCCGGTGGAAATTCCTCTTTCCAACATGACTCTTTTTGTCCTTAAGCTATCAAGTACTTCTCTCAACGATTCTTCTGTTGTGCTAAGCTCGTCAGACATGTAAGCTCGGGATCACTGTCTCAGGTTGTCAATGGACTGTCGGTACCGTAACCAGATAGAGAATAAAGCTGGAGTAATCACTGTTTCATAATGTGGGTATTTTGTAAGATCAAGTTCTCAATTGGAAAAAGTGTCTTCCGGGCATGGTGCGACGGAATAAGTAAGTATCTCTGCAACAGACTTCTTGCAATGGATATGAATCTTCCATGACTATTGATCTATCCGTTAAGGTGAGGTACAACGGTCTAGTGGTGGTATTTTAATTCTTTTCTGCCCGTTCGGGGTGGAAGTCGAATGGGTATATCGGTCAATGGCTATATTTCTTCGCCACAGTGAATTATCAGGTGTCGTTGTTATGATATCCTGGTGAAGTTCAAATTCTGCATGTTTTACTTCTGCGGGGTTCCTTCTGGCACATTCTCTAATTTTTCCAACTTCACTTTCTTCTTCATGAGTTTCCTCGACTTCTTGCCAGTGAGCTTCATCTCAGTTATCCTTTTTCCATTCTGATTCTTTTCTTCTTTAGGCATGGTAACTTCGCGTTGTGGGGTAGGGTTCAAAATCGATGTTTCTTCCTTCATTGGCTCTGGGGTAGGTGCTCTACTTTCTTGTTCTTGTACTCATTTAGCTCTGACATTCAAGTCTTGATACCTAAATAGCTTCATGTTATCCTCCCATTCTTCGATCAAGTGCACTATTCTTTTGGCCACGAAAGCCTTTAACTCTTTCTTCTTTTGTTCTAAGTCTGCCTCTTCTTTCTTTTGACTCTGATCTTTCGCAATCCAAGTTTTTCCTAACAAAACTGGAAACGGAGCACTGCTTTCTATGAACTTAACAATCTCAAAATATTCTTATGTTGAGGTTCCATGGGTAGTCATGGCTATCTGGGTAATCCGTTCACATAAGGTTACCAATTTTCCTTTAAACAAGCTTACTCCTCTTAGTGAAGGAACCAAAGAAGGTCTTCCTAGGGTTTCCCAAGTTCTTTCAATCATGATGTTTATTGGTGTTTCCTCATCTAGATTACAGTCAATGTCGAAGTCCCCTATTCTCACTTCGACTTGTTCTTTCTTCTTGAGGATCTCTAATAAGATGATGTCTCTGTGATCATTCAAGGTGTCTTTCATTTTCAGTAACATAATCTCTGATTCTTTCTGGGGTTCCTCTATAATATGAGTCTCTTGATCTCCTTTAGGTTTTTCTTTCTCTATATTAATCTTTTCAAGTCTATCAATCATTCTAGGGCAATCCAGTACTTCATGGTCCATAGCCTTACAACAGAGACAATTTGTTCTTCCACCAGGGCACTCCTTAGCTAGATGTCCTAGTTTTCTACAACTGTAACATAGGGTCAATCCTCTTTTTCTTTTAAACGATCCCCAACTTTTTCTATACTGCGTGCCAGGATCATGGTAGCTAGCCTACAACAAATTCTTTCAAGGATCCTACATCCATATGTTAGTCCAATTTTTTTTTCTATGCATAGGTATAACATATATATCATTATTCATATCAAACTTTCTTTCATCTAACAATGCCCTAGTTTTCAAGCTAGGAAAAAATCTATCAAGCATACCTAAATCCATGCTTTAGAAACAAAATTTTCCACTTATATTACTTCTATAGAGCACAAAGCTTCTAGATCTAAGAATTTTAACTATTCTTACCTTTATCAAAGCACATGGCTTATAGATATTACCTTTTTCTTGTATATTTGACCTCTTTTCTTCGCAGATCTGAATTATTTTCTTCATATCTGACCTCTTTTCTTCAGATCTGACCTCTTTTTCTTGACACAAAGCTTCACAGGTCAAACAGAACACTGCGCACTAGGGAAACAGATCTACGCACAGAGCTTATTTTGCACAAAGCTTCTTCTTCTTCAGTTCCCAACAATCATAGTTTCAGGTCCCCATAATGGAACCATTTGTTGGCACAGGGGCAGACTCAGGGTTCAACGCTCAAGAGCGCACCAACAAAAACCTATCTACCGGCCCTTTCGGGAACACCTGCGAAGCAGACGCAGTCTCACCCGAGGTAGAGGTAGGGGTGGTTGCAAGACTCAGGTGTTTGCAACCTTAGATGGGACACATATCTATGATTATATTTCTTATAGCGCACTTAGCATCAATTATTCCTTAACATACATTCATTAATACACTTCGCAGAAAGCACAAAGCATCGCAGTACTTACTCAAATCTGGTACTTAGAAACGATAAACAGGTTATACCTAATAGATTAAGCACTTATTATCTTATATATCATATCTATCATGCATTCATATCTCATACGCACAAAGAATCAATAGATCTATCTAAACATATCACAGCACTTAGCAAGAGAGAGACAAACACATCAACACAATACATAGAGTTACCATGGTTCACCCCCACCCTGGGGCTACATCCACAAAGTGTTCTTATGTTATTATCTTCTGTAAACCAAGTTACAACACAAATCCTTCAAGGTCCTACCCCACCTAAGACAAGAGATCTGTGCATCTCACTAGATCCTCTTTCCCTGGGTAGATCCAAGCACTAAGTCCTTCCCTGACCCGTGCACTCAACACTTACAATACTTACAGTAGGCACAGAGCTCTTACAGTCACACAAACTTCCGATCACATAGATCTACTTTATGCACTAAGCCATTCACTTTACATCACATAGTTGACACACACATCTCTTTTCTTACATTTCCTACCCTTCTATTTATACATACAAAAGGCCTAAATAAGGGTCGATATCCCTTTCCCATTACAATATTCCCAAAAAGCCCAAAAATCCCTAAAAAGGGGCGGAGATCCCGTGATATCCTCTTCGCCATGTGCTCCTTCTTTGACTGGATGTCGGAGTACCAAAAACAGTCAAATATGACCAAGTATTCCTCAAAACTTGGTCAAGGGCCAGCACTCATCCTAATGTTTTCTTGAAAAAGATTGTTGATCATCACATTGTCCAGCTACCCAACAATCACATCCCAAAGGGACTAGTTCCTTTGGAAAGGCTTTTTGACAAAAATGATGTGGCAGTGAAGGGTAAAATATCAAATGATGATGATGATGTGGCTGAGTGCAATATTGGCACAGAGGAGGATCCAAGATTTGTCAAATTATCAAGCAGTCTATCAAGAGAGCAGAGGGTCTAATATATTGAATTATTAAAAGAGTTTTTCGATGTGTTTGCTTGGACATACGAAGACCTCGGAACATATGAAACCAGTTTCATTGAACACAAGATCCCATTGAAAGAGGAGGCCAAGCCATTTAGGTAGAAATTAAGACAAATAAACCCTATGTTGTTGCCTATTATGGAAAGGGAGGTAAAGAAGCTTTTGGATGCTAGGATTATTGTGCCTTTGAGATATTATGAGTGGATAGCCAATCTGGTCCCAGTGAGAAAGAAGAGTGGAGAAATCAGACTTTGTGTCGATTTCAGAAACTTGAACAGGAGCTCAAATAATGACAACTACCCTTTGCCAAAGATGGAACACATATTGAAAAGGGTGACAGGTGCATCCATGATTTCCATTATTGATGGATTTTCTGGCTACAATCAAACCTCCGTCCTTCCTAAAGATAGAGAAAAGACAACCTTCACCACTCCTTGGGGAACATTCATGTATGCCAAAATTCCCTTTGGATTAATGAATGCAAGATCAACCTTTCAGAGAGCCATGGACATAGCCTTCATTGGGGAAAAGGATAAATTCGTGGTCATCTATCTCGATGGCATAACAATCTTTTCCAGATCTGATAAAGAGCATTGTTGTCATCTGAGGAAAGTCTTCTTGAAATGAAAAAGATATGGTCTTTCCCTAAATCCCAAGAAGTCATTGTTTGCCATGCAAGAGGGAAAATTGTTGTGGAACATAGTATCAACTGATGGGGTCAGAATTGATTCAAGCAGGGTAGAAGTTATTCAAACCTTGTCACTTCCCAGATCCGTGAAGGAAGTTCAGTCTTTCCTGGGCAAAACTAAATTTTTAAGAAGGTTTGTTTCAAATTTTGCTAAATTGGTGAAGCATATCACAACCCTGCTCAAGAAGGAAAATGAAGTAAAGTGGACTCCTGATCCCAGAGAATCCTTTGACCAAATTAAAAATGCATTGACTGAAGTTCCTTTTCTAATCAATCCCGATTATTCCAAGGTTTTTCTGATTTTTTCCTTTGCTTCTTTTGATAAAGTGGCAATGATTTTGATGCAGAAAAATGTTGAAGGCCTGGAGCAACCTATTTCCTTTTTCAGCAGACCACTGAGGGACGCTGAGGTAAAATATGACATCATGGAGAAACAGACCTATCCTTAGTGAAATATATCAAAGCTTTTAGAGTCTATGTTTTGCATTAAAAAATAATTGCATATGTCCCTTCAGCTTCTGTAAAGGACATTCTTATTCATCTAGACATAGATGGGAGAAGGAGAAAATGGATTGCCAAAATTCTTGAGTTTGATCTGGAAATAAAACCCACCAAGCTAGTAAAGGGTCAAGGTTTGGACAAGTTGTTGGCTGAATCTAATTGTGAAGCTTTGGGGGTTAACTTCATCAACACTTGATCAGATGATCAAAAAGATGATTTGTCCATCAAAAGTTCTCAGGACAATCCCCCATTGGCAGGATGCCCCTGGTATAAAGACCTTATATATTTTATGTAGGAGTTTCAACCCCCTGATGGTATAGGAAGGAGAAAGGTAAGAGATTTAAAGATCAAATAAATAATATATCACCTTATTGACTAGGTGTTGTATTGGAAAGACCCCCTAGGAGTGCTTATGAGATGTCTAGACTCACAAGAGGCCCAGAGGATTATTTTTTATTTTTATAGCAGCCTATGTGGGGGACATCATTTCTGGAGGACCACAACCTATAAAATTCTCAGGGCTGGGTGCTATTGGCCTACTCTATTCACTAATGTCTGTGCGAAAATCAGAGCTTGTATCAAATGTCAGAAATTATCTGGAAAGCAGCATCCCAAGTCTTTGCAACTGAATCCCGTAGTAGCTTCAGGACCCTTTCAATAGTGGGGCCTAGACTTTATTGGGGAAATTAATCCTTCTTCAAGTGTTCAACACAAGTGGATCTTAACTGCAAAAAACTATTTCACCAAGTGGATAGAAGTTATCCCCACAAGGAGCACTTCTCACAAAGTCATCATCGGTTTTCTTGAACATATTATGGCAAGGTTTGGCTTTCTGAACATAATCATCATTGATAATGTTGCATCCTTCAAGGCTGAACCATTGATTAAGTTTTGTGAGCAGTTTGGAATTTCATTTATCCACTCTACCCCTTACTATCCATAAGGAAATGGACTAGCAGAGTCCTCTAACAAAAGTATGATCAAGATCATTAAAAGACTATTAGAGGATAATAAGAAGGCATGGGATTCAAAGCTCAAATTTTCTCTGTTGTCTGACAGGGTAACAACAAAGAGGTCTCTGGGTGTTTCTCATTTTCAGCTTGTGTATGGATCTGAAGCCATTTTCCCTTCTCAGCTCACCTTTCCCATGGAAAAATTATTCCAAGACTGTCAAGAAGAGCCTAATGATATGATCAGAAGGATACATCAGCTGCTAGAAATGTAGCATACCATAGAACATATGATAGAAAAAGTGCATGACCGTCAGCGGAGAATCAAGCATGCCTTTGAGAGGAAGAACAGGAAGAAAAGTAAGGAGGATTTCCAGATGGGAGATCTAGTACTCAAATGGGACGCACCAAAGCAGGACAGAGGAAAGCACAACAAGTTTGAATCCCTATGGATCGGGCCCTTCAAAATCTCTGAGATATATCCAAATAATATGTACAGGTTGCAAAATTTGGATGGCGATCAAGTTTTTGGTGGCCCTGTAAATGGGCATTTACTCAAGAAGTTCTTTATTTGAGCCATGGATGGCTACCATGTCTTTGTAAATATTATTTTCCTATTTGTTTTTCAGTTTTAATAGGTGTCTCCATAACCCAACAGTAAGGCACCGGAGTCACAAAAGTGTTCTTGGCATCTCACAGGGAGAAATCCATCCCCCATGGAGCCTAATGTTATCACATTAATTTGTAAAGGGGTTTTTTTGCTAAGACGTTGGACCCTTGGTGAAAGAAATGAGGAAAAGGGGCAAAAAATACACAAAATTGTGTTATCTTAAGTTTTTGGGCCTAGGCGCGATTGTGCTAATCTATGTGTAGATTTGGGTGGCTGAGATTTGCATGCCTAGATCTATGGTGTGTGGTCCATACCAGACCACCCCCTCAGCTTTCTTCCTTTAAAAAAGGGGGTGAGGTCCGAAAAGCTGTTTACCATTTCCCCCATCAAGCCCACCGATATCGTGGTGTGTTCTCATCATTTTGGACCCCCCTCTGGCTCCAAACTACTTACCAAACCCCCCCCAAAATATCCCACTTACCTCTCTCCCTTACCACTTTCCCTCCTGGCTTACCTCTCTCCCTTACCACTTTCCCTCCTGCTGGCACCTGTCCTCCATTCACTTTCCCACCTTCTCACTTCATCCTCTCACCTTTCGCCATGTGTCTTACACTCACCTTTGGGTCACATCCCCTTATCACTCTCGCCTATTATCTCCTACCAGGTTTTCTACCTCTCACCTTCATCTAGGCAGATGGTCCCCATCCCATCTACTGTTGCGACCTTTCCTCTGCCCCCACATCATCACCCCGTGCCACTTCACCTCTGTCCTATCCCAGTGCAATATGCACATCTTCTGCCACCTGCACTTTCCCTGTCACCTTCCATCCACCACATATGTCCATATGGTCGTCTCTCATCTCACCTCCACATCAATTGCACCATCGTCCCCGCCAGATCCTCATACACATCCAACAAATGGGTTCTGTTGTAACGTTCCAACAAAGCAACATATAGCCAAGGGAAAGCCGCCATGTCCTTTAGATGTAGAGTTGAATTGGAACTCTCTGATCCTGAGGAAGAAGTTATTAAAATAGGTGATGGTGGTTGGGTATCGTTTCCACCATAAATGGAAAGCCTAGGAAAGGACCGTCTGTTAGTCCACTTAGCCGCATGCCCGTTCTAAAGCACGATTATGTCTAACTAGAGACTCCACGCACAGTTTTCCAGGATTCATATAGGAGATTTTGGTTTTGAGTATATAGGAGTCATTCTCATATTTTGTTAGGGTCGATTGTAGAGTTGAGCTCCCGCATGTAATGTTTTAGTAAAGTTCCTGGTTCTCCAGTTATGTATGGTATTTTGAGACTTCTTGTTTAATAACAGTCAGTTTGCTTCCCCATTTCTTTTTTCCTATGATACTGGAATCTTGGGCATGGATGATCCAACCGATTTGTTGTGAATGTGGTGTAATGTAGGTTTGATTACATTGCTCCTACAATGTTTTCAGTTTCCTGAAGTTCTCAAATCTAGGAGGATCTTGTATCTAAATATTTTCTTCCCAAGGCTGCTGGAAGACCGAATGTTCATAACAGACCTTCACATTTCTCTCCCGTTCTTCCACCTATTCACCACTATACCAAATTACTAATTGAATTTAGATCAAGACCCCATCTATCTATGCACATCTGCTTATTTTTCTGAGTTAAAATGATATATCCCGAGTCTGCATCCATTAGACCACCATTAAATCATTTCATTGTGGCATAACTGATGGGTATCGGGATTACCTGTGATGTAATCCTGAGGTGACTCATGGTGCTAACATGATTCATTTTAGAACACATTCATTATGCCAGAAATGTTGCACGCCAAACAACATAGAAACTAGATACTACAATTTGCAATCCATGGAACACCACTCTTGCTAGCACCATCTCAATATCCTTTTCTTCTACAAATTTTTTTTGCAAAGGCATGTAGGTATGGTCCAGAGCTAGGAAAAAGAATTGGAGAAAAATATAAGAGCAGAATAGGCAGAAACAGGACATGCGTCAGATCTCGACTTTGGCAAAAACGACAAATGGCAGAACCGCATGTCCACTTGTGGGTGCAAGACCTGAACACCGTAAAGTGCAAAAACAAAAGCTCCAACTGCCAGCGCAGGACCCCAACCCTACAAAGCTGAAGTAAACAAAAGAAAAAAATAAGAAACAAACCATTGAGCAAGCACAAACAAGCCCAACTGCAGCCCCAGGACCTCAAACTCACAAACTTGAGCCAAACAATAACAAACAACAATCGACAAACCAATGAACCAACGAACAAGCAACAACCACTGAACCAGTAAACAACATATGTATCTCCAATGATTACCAAAGTGTAGCCCAAGCACAGAAGGAACCCAAAACATATGACAAGCATGCCAGTAGAAATAATCAAACATTTTTACTTGCAAACTGCAAACAATGAACAAAAAAGAACAAATATAAATGACATTATGGCATCGAAACTTACTCCGAAATGATGAACGACAAAGGCACAGGTCGAATTTTGGGTGCAGCACCTGGACCCTGCAAAGTAAAAAAAAAACAGCTCCAACTGTGCATGCGGGACCCCAAACTTGCAAATTTGAAGTAAACATAAGAAAACAACAAGCACCAATAGCTCCAACTGCAGGCGCAGGTCCTCAACCTTGCAAAGTTGAACCAAACAACAAAAAACAACAACCGAAGAACCAACGAACAATAAGAACCCACCAAACTAGTAAACAATGTATGTATCTTCAACGATGACCAAATTGCATTCCAAGCATAGAAGAAGTATGAAACATACAATGGCTATGCAACTGGCGGTGGACAACAATATTGTCCAAATTCACTGCAATATTGTATGGAAAAATTCGAGGAAAAATGTACTCTGAGAAGCCTATTTAGGTAAACATTTAAGGCTGCCAGGATGTTTAAGGGCCTTGCGGTATGCAAACATTTAAGATGTCATGCTTGTTTAAGGACCTCGCACTATGTAAACATTTAATCTCTTAGGCCTATTCAAGAACCTCAAAAAAAGTGTCAATGCTCTAAACCTTCGGTATGTAAACATTTCAATACAAATAGAAATGATAATAAAATAACATATTAATATTAATTCAATGAATTATCGATTGCTATAATCCCTATACGCCTTCGACAGAGACTAATGAAACTATTGTATCAAAATACATTAGTTTTACAAATTAAAATGGTAGAAATCTTGTTAGTAAAAAACCTTGTATGTGAACTTCAAAAAATATATCACCAATGATAATAATAGTTAATAATAAAAATAAATTTATATTTATAAAAATACCAACAGTTAGTTTCATTAAATTAAATGAAAATAAAACCATTAGAAAATAATGAAAACATTAGGTTTCTTTTTACACATCGTTTATATCATTTATGACATCCGAAATGAAGATAAATTTACTCTAATGACAATAAAATTATAAATTGTTTGCATACTTTTGAAACATCGATGTTCTTAGCGACCATCATAATCCATCACTTTGCATACTTCACATCGACCATCATAGTCCATCCATTGACGTTTTGGAGAGGAAGGAGAAGATGAAGAAGATGATCCTGAGATCCATTTCTTGGGTGACACCCCTCCATCCCCTCACTCAACCCAATCTACATATGGGAAGTCCTTAATGGATAATAAAGTAAATGAATTAAGTAATGGAGATAAGGCAAAAGAGAATCCTAGTAGATATGATCTGAGATCTAAAAAGAAAGGGGAAAGGACACATTCTTCTGATGAACCCACAAAAACAGAAAAATCTGCCAAGGTTGTGACAGTTGGAAGCAAAGAGAAATTTTCTCAAAGCCCCCCAGTTTTGGTTGAGGATCCTATCCCAGAAGTCAAGGAGATCCTGAAATCTCCACCTTCCTTCAGTTATGAAAATGAGATCCAAAAAATCAAAAGCCTTGTGCCATTTTCGAAACTGATAAAAATTGAAGAAGTTAAAAAATGTCTTTCCAAAATGTTGTTGTCTGAATCCGACTCAAATACCACTGACTCAATTAATATTCAAAATGAAAAGCCAACAACCATATTAGGTCCTTTGATAGAAGATAGAGATGATTCATCCCCTCTCTTCTATACATCCCTAAACATACATGATAAGGTGTTGCATAATTGTTTGATGGACTCAGGGGCATCTCACAATCTCATGCCCAAAGTAGTCATGGATGAACTTGGAATAGAAATAAAAAAAACCTACCATGACTTATATTATTTTGACTCTAGGAAAGTGAAGTGTCTTGGGGTCATCAAAGATCTGGTTGTGGCCTTATTTCAGTTTCCCATGAAAAGTTTGGTCATGGACATTGTAGTGGTTGATGTTCCCCCCACGTTTGGTATGTTATTGTCAAGATCTTGGATAAAAAAACTTGGGGGAACTTTGCAGATGGACCTCACATATGCCACCATTCCTGTGTTTGGGGGTGAGCATAGAAGACTTTATAGGGAAGCTCAGTTGGCCTACATCATTAGTGATGAAACATACCCCACCAACCATCCTATTTTTTCTATTGACATTGATTTGGGATCCATCCTATTTCAACTCACTAAAACTCCTGAACCTCCTCTTGAAATCAGAAAAAAATCCATTACTCTTTGTGAAATCCCTCCTCCAACTACCTCTGTTTGGAAGATGTTATTTGATGGAGCCTCTTCTAAGGAAGGTGTTGGTTTTGGAGTGGTCTTTGTTTCACCTTTCCAAGAGACTATACCTTTGTCCTACAAGCTAGAATTTGAAGCTACAAATAATGTGGCGGAGTATGAAGCTCTTGTTTTGGGTTTAAGGGTTGCAAAATACATGGGGATTGAAGAGATATTAGTATTTGGGGATGTAGAACTAATTATTCATTAGATCAAAAATATTTATCAAGCCAAGCACCCTAGGCTTAAGACTTACATAAATGAAGTATGGGACCTAGTTGACAATTTCTTCCTAGCTTTCAACGTTTCATTTATTCCAAGAGAGGAGAATACCATGGCTGATTCTTTGGCTGTTTCAAAAAGCCATTTCAGAGTCCAATTGCCACCTAAACTCAAGTATGATGTAGGGGTGAAATATAGACCCTCTGTACCTGACAATATCAAACATCGGAAGGTGTTTGAGGATGATAATGAAATCAAAAAGTTTCTTGAGTCTATTGATGAGTTCTTTGCATTACATATTGATCATGATCATGATTATGAAAGTATCCCTCATAATGATGTATTTTTAAATAAAATTGCTAATCACCATATTGTTCAGCTGCATAACAACCACATTCTGAAGGGACTAGTTTCTTTGGAAAGATTGTTTGATGGAAATGATGTGGCAATAAATTTTAGAGGTTCAGCAAATGATGTTGAAGTAGCTGAGTACAATATTGGTACAGAGAAGGATCCCAAATTTGTCAAGTTGTCAAGCAGCTTGTCAAGAGAGAAAAGGGTCGAATATGTTGATCTGTTAAAGGAGTTTGCTGATATGTTTTCTTGGACATATGAACATCTCAGGACATATGACACAAGTATCATTGAGCACAAGATCCCATTGAAGGAAGAGTCCAATCCATTTAGGCAGAAGTTGAGACAAATAAATCCTATGTTTTTGCTTATTATGGAGAAGGAGTTTAAAAAGGTTTTGGATGCCCAAATTATCATTCCTTTGAGGTATTCTGAATGGGTGGCCAACTTGGTCCCAGTAAAAAAGAAGAATGGAGAAATCATACTTTGTGTGGATTTCCAAAATTTGAACAAAAGATCTAGAAAGGATAGTTACCCCTTGCCCAAGATGGAACACATATTACAAAGGGTGACATGGGCATCCATGATTTCTATGATTGATGGATTTTCTGGCTATAATCAAGTCTTTGTCTTACCTGGAGACAGAGAGAAGAAAGCCTTTACCACTCCTTGGGGTACATTCATGTACGCCAAGATGCCCTTTGAATTGATGAACGCAGGAGAAACCTTTCAACGAGCTATGGACATAGATTTTATTGGAGAAAAGGACAAGTTAGTGGTCATTTATTTGGATGACATAACAGTTTTCTCACAATGTGATAAAGAAAATTATGGTCATCTGAAAAGAGTCTTCTTGAAATGAAGAAAATTTGGTCTCTCTTTAAATCCCAAGAAGTCATTATTTTCCATGAAAGAGGGGAAACTGTTGGGGCACATTGTGTCATTTGAGGCGGTAAAGATTGATCCAAGTAGGGTAGAAGCTATCTAATCTTTGTCACTCCCTAGATCCAAGAAAGAAGTTCAGTCTTTTTTGGGGAAAATTAATTTTTTGAGAAGGTTTGTTTCAAATTTTGCTGAGTTGGTAAAGTTTATCATATCCATGTTGAGGAAAAAAATGAAATCAAATGGACCGCTGAATCGTGTAACTCTTTTGACCAAATAAAGAAGGCCTTGACTTAAGCACATGTGCTCATCAATCCTAACTACTCCAAAGAGTTTCTGATTTTATCTTTTGCTTCATTCAACATAGTAGCAACTGTTTTATTGTAGAAAAACGCCGAGGGGTTAGAACATCCCATTTCCTTTTTCAGTAGGGCACTAAGAGATGCTGAAATAAAGTATGACATCATGGAAAAACATTCCTATGATTTGGTTAAATCTCTCAAATCTTTCATAGTTTATGTGCTACATTCAAAAGTCATTGCATATGTCCCTTCAAATTCTGTGAAGGAGATCCTCATTTAGCCTGACATAGACGGAATAAGGAGCAAGTGGATTGCCAAGATCCTTGAATTTGATCTTGAAATAAATCCCACCAAATTGGTTAAAGGCCAAGGTTTAGCTAGGTTATTGGCTGAATCTAATTACAAATCCTTGGGGGTCAATTTCATCAACAATTATTCAGAGAATCAACAAGATGAGTTGTTTGATGAAGATCCTCAAGTCACACCCCCATTGGAAGGATGCACTCGGTACAAGGACATTATATTTTTCCTATAGAAGTTGCAGCCTCTTGATGGCATGGAAAAGAGCAAGGCAAGAGATTTAAAGATCAAATCAATTAAATATTGTCTGATTGATCAATTATTATATTGGAAAACCCCTTTAGTAGTGCTATTGAGGCATACAGACCCACAAAAATCCCAAAACATCATGTATGATTTTCATGATAGTTTATGTGGGGGGCATCGTTTTTGGAGAACCATAGCCTACAAGATTCTCAGGGCTGGATATTTTTGGCCTAGGCTCTTCACTGGTGTTTTTTCTAAATCATGGCTTGCGTTAAGTGTCAGAAGTTCTCTGGAAAGTTGCAGCTCAAGTCTTTGCCATTGAAGCATGTGGTAGCTTCAAGACCTTTTCAACAGTGGGGCCTAGATTTTATTGGAGAAATCCACCCTGCTTCAAGTGGTCAACATAGATAGATCTTGACTGCCACAAACTACTTTACTAAGTGGATAGAAGCTATCCCCACAAGAAATGCTTCCCACAAAGTAATCATTGGTTTTCTTGAGGATATTGTGGCTAGATTTGGTTGTCCAAACAGAATTGTCATTGATAATGCTTCATCTTTTAAGGTTGAACCATTGATTAAGTTTTGTGAATAGTTTGGAATCACATTGCTTCACTCTAATCCTTACTACCCCCAAGGAAATGGACTAGCAAAGTCCTCTAACAAGAGCCTTACTAAGATCATGAAAAGACTGTTAGAGGACAACATGAAGGGATGGGATTCAAAGCTTAAATTTGCTTTATGGTCCGACAAAGTGACAACAAAGAGATCTCTTGGTGTCTCTCCTTTCCAACTTATGTATGGAGTTGAGGTCATATTTCCTTCTGAGCTTGCCTTTCCTTTGGAAAAATTCTTCCAATATTAACAGGGAGAACCATATGATACGATTAGAAGAATACAACAAATGGTAGAAGTGCAGCAGACTAGGGAGCAACTACTGGACAAAGAAAATGACCATCAACAAAATATCAAGCAAGATTTTGACAAAAAGTTCAACAAAGAGGATATCCAACTGGGAGATCTAGTACTTAAATGGGATGCACCTAGGCAAGATAAAGGCAAGAACGGTAAATTTGAGGCCTTATGGATCACCCCCTTCAAGATTTCTGAAGTTTTTTCAAATAACACTTACAAGTTGCAGGATTTGGAGGATGTTGAAGGTTTTGGTAGCCCTATAAATGGGCATTTTCTGAATTTTTTTTTTACTTAAGCCATGAGTGGTTTCCCATGTCATTGTAAATATCATTTTTGTTTTGTTTTGTTTTTTATAAGTGACTCCACAACCCAATACTAAGGCACTGAAACTGCAAAAGGAGTTCTTAGAGCCTCACAAGGAGGTCTCTATCCCGCATGGAGCCTATATGTTAACATAAGGATATGCAGACTGTTTATTAAGAATTAGACAAAAAATGAGGTTTACCCTCAAGAGCATTATGGTGTAAATCATGTGGCATTCTGCCCATGATTTTAAGGAAGCTACTTGGAGAGTATAAATAAGAGGCAAGGCTCTCTCATTTTAGACACACTTGAGCATATTGAATACCTATAGGTTTTTGAGGTAACCAAACGATATCTAAGCCGAATGTTTGAGGGAAGGTGAAGAAAAGAAGGCCAAAATTCAAGGAAGGATAAATTATTTTGATGATGCTTTCTAATGTATATTATTTACAGGTCATCTCACCATTTTCACAATAACTTTTTTTCTAGAATGATTCAGATTGTGAAATTTATATGTCATTGAGGACACATATCCAAGTATATGTGGAAAAAAATTAGCTTGTGGGTCGTTGTAGTTTTGTAGTTACACTCCGTGGAAAATAGGGTTTGTGGCTAGTCCTGAAACTAGTCAAAAACAGGTGTTTCGGGTAAAAACGTCATAACTTCATAACATATCCAAATTCAATAAGATCAAATGTGTTGGTTAGAGTAAAGTCTTTAGTATTTTGTGTAATAGTTTCAAATCTATTCAACAAATATTCCTTGCGGGGCACACTCTACAAGGTCTCTCGCTAGAATAATCCTAAATTCAACATTGTATGCCATTTTTTCTATAACTACTTTTCTGAGAGGTTCCAAGTAGTGACACCTAGAGGAATTGCATAAAACACACTGATGAATATTGTATATCATTTTAAAATCTTTATCATTACAGGTACAAAGTTATGATTATTTCAAGTTAGGGTTGTTGACTAATCCAAAACTAGTCATGTGAGACTAAAGAAAAGTTTGATGTAAATGCTAGTCTCTTGTTGTTTAATGTTAAAGGAAGGTCTGTAGGTATGTGATCATATACACTAGTTCTATTACATAGTTATAAATCATATTTGGATGATGAAATTGATGAGGGCTTTTGGTTGAGGTACAAGTTGGGTACATGGTTGAGACAAGTAGTTGATGAGTTGGCACATACATGAGGTGTATAGTTGATGATGTTGGTTGGCACATACATGAGGTGTATAGTTGATGATGTTAATGTTGGTACATATTGATGAGTCATAGTTGATGAGTAGTTGACACATGATTGGTACATACTTGGTACATGCTTGGATGCACTTGTTTATGGTATAGGTTGATTACAAATTATTTGGTAAAGGTTGGTGCATGTTTGATGCACTTGTTTATGGTACATGTTGGTGCATGGTTGATGCACTTGTTTATGGTATAGGTTGATTATAGGTTGAGGTACAGGTTGATGCATGGTTGATGTATGGTTCAATTTTATTGGTATAGGTTTACAGTGGTATATATCATAGTGATAGTGTGACAGTGGTTCCATCATTATACTTCTACTTTAGGGCGGTTGGACGGGGCAAGGACAGGTGGTTGTAGTCACCTTCTGGTTGTAGCTGGAGAACATAGGGGGTTGTAGCCTCCTTTTGGTTGTAGCCAGAGAATTGGGGAGTTGGAGCTTCTCTCAGGTTGTAGTCTGAGAAACTAGGGGGTTGGAGCCTCCTTCCAGTTTCAGCTGGAAAACAAAGGAATTTGGTGCTTCTAATGAATGTAATTCTTCAAGACATATAAGAAAACGCATTATGTGGTTTTCTCCCGATTTGGGTTTCCATGTAAAACACTGGTGTACTGTGTATGTGTGTGATTGATCATTTCTTATTGCTCATTACTGGATAATAATTCTACATTGATATAACATTTGGATTATTTGAAGAAAAAAGGATTATAATTACGCTATTACTGATTCACCCCTCCTCTCAGTAATCTAACAATTGGCATCAGAGCAGGTTCCTTCAGAAATCAGTTTAACCACTGAAAGGTAGATCATGGAGAGTACCAACTTGTATAAAAATGGAATACCACAGTTTGATGGACAGAAGTATGCTTTTTGGAGCATAAGGATGAAGACATATATATAGGCACAAGGATTTCAAGTTTGACAATCAATTGTAGATGGATACACAACACCAACAGTTCCACCAAAAAACGACGAAGAAGTGAAACTCGGTGAGAATAATTCCAAAGGAAAAAATGCACTTTTGAATGGTCTCAGTAATAAGGTATTCACCAAAGTTGCACATTGTAAATCCACTAAATATATTTGGGACAGGCTTCGAAATATTCATGAAGGAGATACAAAATTCAAAGAAACAAAGCTTGAAACTTATAGAGGTCAGTTCAAACAACTAAAAATGAAGGAAGATGAGAATATTGTAGCTTACTTCTTACAAGTCGATGAAACAATGAATGCAATCATAGGATTGGGAGAAGAAATCGACGAATTTGTAATTGTTCAAATGATACTAAGATCTCTTCCTATGAGATTTAACCCTAAGATATCGACACTAGAAGAAAGATCGGATCTAAACTCAATAAGCATGGACAAACTGCATGGAATTCATAGCATATGAAATGAGAACTGAACGGGAAAATCCAGAGGTAAAAGAAGCAGCCTTCAAAGCATCCAAAAGATCAAAGAAAAAGAAAAAGGAACAAGAAGAATATAGTAGCAGTAGTGACATCTCAGAAGATGATGATGAAGTGGCCAACTTCGCCAAAAGACTGAACAAGGGGACCAATGGTAAGTATAGAGGTAAGCTTCTTTTAATTTGTTCTAATTGTGATGGTATTAGCCATTTTTTTAACAAATGTCCTCATTAGAAAACGAGAAATGATGAAGGTTACTCAAAAGGCAAACACACATATAAAGGAAAAATAACTACAAATAAAGTTTTCAAGAAAATCTTATGCACCAAAGAAGACATCTCATCATCAGATGAATATAAAGTCAGTGAAAGTGAGACAAGAAGAGTTATATTCATGGAAGTAAAAGACTCTGACAAACAAGACTCTGAAGAAGAATATGAAGAATCCAAAGAAGAATATGAAGAAGTCGAAGAAGAAATTGAAGTGACAGAAGTTGACTATAGAGAAGAATTAATGTGTTCCATAGAAGTTATTGGAAGAGAAAAGAAGGAAAACAAGAGACTACAAGAAGAACTAGATAATGAAAATGACACTCGAGAACTAGAACACATTATCACAAAATTGAAGGTTCAAATAGAAGAAGATAAAAGAATTGAAGAAGCACTCAAAGAAAAGCTCAGAATCATTGGAAACTTGGAAGCATAGATTGTCACACTAAGAAAGGATATTCAAAAGAAAGATATGCAGAATAGCTCAAAAGGTTTTGGATGACATTATCAACAGTCAAAAATCTCATCTTGACAAGACTAGACTTGGATACAATCAGATAGAAAAGGGATCAAGCTCCAAAACAACAAAACAAGAAACATATCCAAAAATCTATGCAGAAACAATCAAAGGGGATATACAAGGAAGATTACAGGGATACTCCTCCACCGAGAAGAGTCAGATT
>SNQJ01S0118584.1:11735-32567 GCA_010110895.2 Picea sitchensis
AAGTTGTTGATGCTTTGAGCAGGAAGTGTTTGCTGTTGCAGGAGTTCAAATTCAAAACATTGGGTTTTGATGATCTCAGGAACATGTACGCTGATGATCCAGATTTTAAAGAGGCGTATGAAGCAGCTGAGAATCCAGTTCTCAGGGATAGAAGCCAATGGATAGACTACATGATCCAGGAAGGATTGTTGTTTAGGGGCAATCAACTGTGTATTTCGAAATGCTCCATGAGGGAGAACTTGCTAAAGGAGAAACACAGTGGAGGATTGGCAGGGCACTTTGGTCATGACAAGACGTTCGCAAAGTTGAATGAGTCATATTTTTGGCCGGGAATGCGAGTATATGTCAAGAGATCCGTGGACAGATGTAGAATTTTCCAGCATTCGAAGGGAAGGAAGCAGAATGTGGGGTTTTATCAACCATTGCCCATACCAAAGAGGCTGTGGGATGAAATTAGCATAGATTTTGTATTGGGATTGCCAAGAACACAAAGAGGTTGTGATTCAGTCTTTGTGGTGGTGGATAGATTTTCCAAGATGGCACACTTCATTCCATGTCAGAAAACCAGTGACGCAACTCACATTGTGAATCTGTTTTTCAAAGAAGTCATTCGACTTCATGGTTTGCCAAGGAGCATAGTTTCATATTGAGACACCAAATTCATAGGGCATTTTTGGTAGGGCATTTTTGGAGGACCTTATGGAAGAAGATGGGAACTAACTTTTCATTTAGTTCAGCATATCATCCTCAGATGGATGGACAAACAGAAGTGGTGAACAGAAGTCTGGGAGACTTACTAAGAAGCTTGGTAACAGAACACCACAGACAATGGGACCACATATTACCACAGGCAGAGTTTGCATATAACGACTCAGTTAACAGGAGCACAGGGCAGAGTCCATTTCAGGTTGTTTATGGCATGCAGCCAAGAGGAATTTCTGAACTGAGGGATTTAGAATAGACTGCGACTAGGAGCGCTAGGGCAGAAGAATTTGCAGAGGCGATGAGGGAACTTCACAGCCAGGTGAAGGAGCGATTGCAGAATTCAAGCCAAGAGTACAAGCATAGAGCAGATCAGCACATAAGACAACTTCAGTTTGAGGTTGGTGATCTAGTTCTGGCACATTTGAGGAAGGAAAGGTTCCCGAGAGGAACATATAATAAGTTGAAGATGAAGAAAATCGGGCCATGTAGGGTCTTGAAGAAATTCGAGGCAAATGCTTATGAGATTGAATTACCCGATGGGATCAGAATTTCTTCGATATTCAATATCTCAGATTTGTACCCATATAAAGCTGAGGAAGCAGCGACAGAAAATGAGCAGCCAGTGATCCAGTGGACAAAGCAGATGCCAGTTGCAGAAAAGCCTCAGATGGAGCGCATACTAGATAGAAGAGTGAGCAAGAGGACCAGGTGAAGGCAGTATTTTGAGTATCTGGTCAAATGGAAAAACCATCCATTTGAAGATGTCAGCTAGGAGAACGAAGCAGAGATACAGAG
This sequence comes from Picea sitchensis, assembly GCA_010110895.2. Classification (NCBI taxonomy): domain Eukaryota; kingdom Viridiplantae; phylum Streptophyta; class Pinopsida; order Pinales; family Pinaceae; genus Picea; species Picea sitchensis. The sequence goes on from SNQJ01S0118584.1 coordinate 13,236, forward strand.
GCATGGACATACCATGCACAAGCTCATGGACAAGAGCCCATGAAAATTTTCAAGCGAGGGAGTATGATGCAGGAGCATCGCCAACATCAAGCGAGCCAGCGCGGAAGCCAAAAGATAGCTGGACAAGCCAGCACAAATTTTGAAATTTCCTTGAAGTTGTTGCACGATCTTAAATGAGCCATTAAGAAGGAGCGCACTTGTATAATGTAAACAGACCTTGAGCGATTTTCTCTCGTCCTTAGTAGGTAGAAGGCATTTAAAGTAGTTAATGAAGGTATATAGAATTGAATGTGTAGATTAGACAGTTTTAGAACGCAAGAGGGAAACGGGACATAGACACCCTCATTGTGTATTGTAACATAATCAGAGAGGAAGAAGAGCATAGAGGAGAAGCAGAGAGCTGTGTAAGAACACCCATGTACAGGCATTTGGATTAATAGAAAGAGGTTGATTCAAATTCATGGTTTTGTGTTTGTTCTTTGTGTATTGATGTTGAATGATATGCTCATGAAAGTTTGCTTCCTGTTATACATTTTCTTTATATGTTGTGTATATGATTTCATGTTTGAGTTTGAAGTCTGAAAGGAAGAAGGAATGAGTTTCAATTGTTTCTCTACCTGAGCCAGAGTTCCTGCAAGGAGTGCAGTCGAAGTGTCCGCAAGGAGTGCGTTGACAGAGGGTTTAGATAGGGTTTCTTTTGTTCTCATTTTCGTCGAAGTGCAGACAGACACATGAGTCGTTTAAGGAGTGTGCAGGCCAAGTGAAAACTCAGAGTTTCAAATCTGAGTAAATTGTGAGAGACTGCTACTGCAGGTGTGCGCAGGGTTGAAGGAAATTCAACACTGAGAAGTGTCTGAAGGTTGCTGCAAGGAGTGCACGCAAGGAGTCTTTTCTAAGACTTGGAGTTATAAGAAAGCTCAGGAAGGATAAGGCCTTCTAAATTGTTGAAGGACAGCGCAGGGAAGTTGTGACTAGAAGTTTGTAAGAAGCATCGTAAGTTGCGTCGCAGGTGGACGAGTTCCACGGAGGAACACTTGGTCATTCGCTGAAATCGCCAGGGAAGGAAGAACAGTCGGAATTCTCCGAGGAGAATTTGCGAAGTTCTGTGAGCCATCAGATCTCGTGGAGGAGCAGAGGAGATATGGTGAGTATTCTCTAAGGGTTCAATGCTCAGGAGGGGCAGGACCGTAGATTCGAGCCACAAGGGCCGTTGGATTTACTCGTAGTTTTCCATATCGGGAGTTCGTAGGTTGAAGTCCCGTGAACATTGAAACGGGGGTCGCAAAATCACAAAACATGATATCCCGATGGCTACGAGAATAGTGTGGGGCCATAGGGGTTGGAAAGTGGACAGGTGGCACACTGTATCGGGGTTTCACAGCGAGAAGTCCTGAAACAATTGCATTAGGATTCATGATATTGCGAACTCTGAAATGCCGATGGAGTGAAGGACTGTTGAAAGGTCAAACTCGCGTGCGTATCGGAGTATCGGCATATTGGGATTTGGGAGTCGGAGAACCAAGTTGTTTGATATTGTGAACCCCGAAATTGTGATAGGGAAACTCCCGATAGGATAAGAGAAAAGGTCAATGTTGACTGTTGTCAGGTTTCAGGGGAATTGAGAGTCCAACACTCGACCACTGACCTCACGAAGTCGCGAAGTCCGATCTCCCAATTGTAAAGAGGGGGGATCCCACGAGGATTGTTGTGGGTGCAGATTTCCCGATAGGGAAATAGAAGAACCGTCGGAGTTCTTCAAGCCATGGAAGGAGGAAAGATCCTGTGCTGACGTTGACCCTCCAACCTGCGGGTTGAGGGCATTGGCATCACCCCTCAATGTGGCTACTTTGAAATATTAACTAATTCATCATTAAGATTCCTTTGACTTATGTGGCTTAGTTCATAATATGAAAGGTATAGCCATTGGGGAGTAGGAATTTATAACCCTACTATGTGCCCCCCAATCATAACAATCCATATATTATGAAAATAAAGACTCCATGACTTTATTGAGACTCCACACCTCCATTAAGGATTCGTCGGTTTATGACCTACACCCATTTGTTGGCAAGGGCATAGTTTAAATGTTCTATGTTTTTACTTTTTCATGGCACATTTTTCAATGAGTTTTTCCCAAAGTCTGCCAAAAATTTAGATAGATAGCTCGAATTGCGTTGAATTGATTTATGCATTCAAAATCCGATTTGAATAATGTTGAATTGTGATTTTTCCAACAATTGCATTTCCATATTCTGGTGATAGTTGTTGGAAAAAGTAAAACACGTAGAACATTTAGACTACGTCGTTGGCAAGATTTTCCTCGTTCCCTGCACATTCAATAATCACACATATATCACATAGATCGATATCTTATAAGTAACATAATAATTAACTTCTTAATATTACAACTACTCTCCATGGATATTTATTGTTTGACTCCCAACATGGAGTTCTCTCAAACAACCATATCCACCTGTTTCATCGTCAGGTAACCAATTTTCTGGACCTCTTAGATCAATACAATTATGTCACAACACATTGATGTAGATATGAAATATAAGCCATATAATATCAATGAAATTTAATTGGTTTCATTGAGATTTAACAACATTTAATTTGGATTTCAGATCCTTTCTCTTCCTTCAATCAACTCTACCTAGAAGTCCTGCAAATTTTGTCCACCTAACACAACTCACACTTGATCACAACATAAGTATTCATTTTATGATCCAAGAATATATCCATCATAATGTATATGCTAATCAACTCAACAATTAATAATATCAAACACATAACGTCAATTGAGTACATTTCATATGTCACATATATAGAGAATAGTCAGAAACATGGTCACTAAACTCTTTAGTCAACCATTGCATTAAACTCCTAATCATTCTCAAAGAAAAGTAAAGCAATGAGGAGCATTACATACTTCTCCCTTGGAACAAAACTTGGCCTTAAGTTTTTATGTAGTTGCAAAAGACTCGTACTATACAAATCAAAGCACACAATACTGAAAGATCAGATTCTATCATTGAGAGGGGGGGGTGAATCAGTGACAGGACAATTATATCAATGTTGACTTATTAATGCAAAACAGAATCTTAACACAGTATTTTATCGTGGAACCCAAATGGTCAAAACCACAAACTCTTTTATATTAACTACAATTTGTTTTACATGTTACATAGGAGGAAGATGTACTTCCTCTTTGATTAGCAATAACTAATCAGGATGCACCCACACCCTGGTTTACCAGCACCAACTGGTAGGAGGCTATGACCCCATGTTTAGTCATCTACAACTGACAAGAAAGCACAAACTCCCTCTGCAGGCACCAACCTTCCCTTGCACCACCCAACCACCCTTAATGCATAGGTATTAGCTTTTCTTCCTTGAATCTGCTTCAGCTTTTGATCTTCTTTTCTAGACTTCAGAGACACTTTCTTCTCACCACTTTTTCTCATTTATATACTCTTCAAATGGGTGTGAAATTTAAAACATCGTGTCCCTTTATTTGAACCATTGTACCTTTTCATTTAAAATGATAATTAAACTTTAATTAATATTATTTTTCCTTTTTATACATTATTCATGGTTTTCATGATTTATTCTCTTTTAATCATGACTGTGTATTGGTTCATTACACCGTGAAGGTTTTTCATAAATTGATCACAGTCATGGATCAATTTAATCCTTTATACTCGGTATCAAATATCTTTTACTTCACAGAGATAAGATTTTGTGGAGGTGCTTCCTTCAATCCATTTCACATGAACATGCGTTACATAACCTCTAGCTCAGCAATTTCGGCAATGCATTACACTCTGCAGTGTCAAACCTCTTTACCATATGACCAATGGCGGTGACCTGATGTTTAGGAAAGATGAGCTTCTGAGCATTTATCGTTCCAATGGTCACGATTCAATCTCCTGATGAGATGGATGGCTGACGGGATTTCGGCACTTTTCCCTTCGAGTCATTGTGACTTCCAATATTACAAAACTCATGATCACGATATCGTCGGTCAGTTCAGACAACTCATATTACCCACTGAGATGGATGGCTCACGGGGTTTCGACTTTTCGTCCTTCGGGACTTTGAGACATTGCTCCTTACAAAACTCTCGGTTGTGATATCGCCAATATGATCAGTTAGTTCACATCTCTTCCATGGAAGAGATCAACGGTCCACCTTAAACCTTAATCCGATCCCTTCTTTCCTTAATCAAACAACTGTGTCTTAATCAGGCATTGAGATGTGTGGCTATCAGGATTTCATCGTTTTTGCCTTCGAATCTTCGTGACCTCCAATAGTCCCTTTCGACGTTTCGGCATTTGGGACTTCGTGATGTTGGATTTTTTTCTTATAACAAAAAAATCTTGAAGTAGTAACTCCCGATACTATGGATCATCTGACACGTGTCCCTTTTGGAGTTTCTACATACGAAACTTTCAGATTATAGAGTATTTTCTTAGTGGTGAAATATCCCGAAGTAGGACCTCCGAAGTAACGTAAACGCTTACATCACTTGATGATGTGTCACCAGCCTATTGGTTGCCATGTGTCATACATATTCATGATTTTCACATGCGTGAAATGATGTATCAACTTGACACTTGTCAGTGTCTTATTTTTCCACGTGTCCTTAGCTAATGTGGTCTGCTGACGTGTTCTATCAATGTGTCTTGGTGACATGGTTTGCAGTGTCATTTTTCCTTGGTTCAATTCAATGGCCCTCCAACATTTTCCAGATCCGACGGTCCACGATTTCTATCGCGATTTCGCATTTCGACATTCTTGTGATGAAGAGTCTCGACACTCCATGTTGCGATCGCCGAAATAGAGTTGAGCTACGCTAGATCCTCCCCTTATCGTGACCATGGGTTATGACCTAGAGCTGAGTGTTTCGCATTTTCACATTTCAGGATTTCAAACAACTCTCATCGTTGTTTCTTCGAATCACGAATCCCCGAATTCATTGATCCAGCGGCACGTGCCCGCCTTCCAACCGACGGCTAGGATCTCTTCACAACCTCGCATATCACGAGTTACAACAATACTTACATTTGACTTTTCCATTCTTCGAGTCAGCGAAACGATGACCCTTCGCCACATGCCATCCTTGACAACAGACGGTCTCGATGCTTTCAGAATGATCAACGACTATGATCGTTTTGGTACAATCAACAACTGTGATCTTTTCGGATAATCTGACGGTCGAGAATGACTTTGCGAATCGTGACTTCGCAAGTTCATTTCATGTTCAATCGGTGACTCAGATTAGTCCTCAAACCAATGGTCTGGATCTAATCGCAATTTCACGTTTCGGTATTTCAGAGGTTAGAGCACCTCCCTTATTCCAACTCCTGATTTCCCAATATCCGATATTCCACTCTCGTCGAATTGATGACCCACGTTGCTCTAAACTCGACGGTCACGATCCTTTTACAATTCTCAAGCTCATAGTCAACTTCTTGATCAGATGGCTGCTAAGCTTCTCACTCTGATCAGACGACTGCTGAAGCCTCTCACCATTTCTGTGAATTGATCAATCGTTCAGTCTTTTCACTGATCCCGACGACATCTCCACAATATGTTCTTCCTCCAGGGATTTTGATCAACGAATCATTGTTGATCCTATCGTGATCAACAATAGACACAAAATACTTATGTACTTCTGAGATTTGATCTCCATACATTTTGCTTTCTGTTGTTCTCTCCTCCTCATGAGCTTTCATTTATCGATCTCTGCATTCTCTATCTTCTTATTGAATGATATATTGTTGACATCAATGACAATGTCATCTGTCATCTAACAACAGATCATCACTTCAACTGTTGACATCAATGAAAATATTTCCAACAATCTCCCCCTTTGTCATTGAGGGAAACATACTAACTTCATATACAAAAATCCCCCTGTGTTGATGCTTTCCTCTTATGAAGTTTTTATGAAGTTTCTCTCCCCCTTTGACATCAATGGAAAAGGATTTCTTCTCCTATGATCTGTCTGTATAGTTGCTTCTTTGACCAAAGTTAAAGCCTCTTGTAATCAATCTTTTTTTTATGTCATAACTGAATAACACCTTTTGTTGTTGATTGCTATCTCCCTTGATTGGCGCCAACTGATGCATTATTTCCTTGAGAGATTGAGGTAGGAAGAAGGATTACTCCCAATTTTTGCCTGAGATATTCAAATACATCTTTTCTTAAGGGTTTTGTAAAAATATCTGCCACCTGTTCTTATGTCGGAACATATTCCAATTTAATGTTCTTATTTTCAGCTCGATCTCTTAGATAGTGGTATTTTATGGGAATGTGTTTTGATTTTGAGTGTTGGAATGGGTTCTTAGAGAGACTTATCGTGCTTGTATTGTCACAGTGGATAATTGTGGGTTCTTCAAATACTATTTTGATGTATTGTAGAGTTTGTTTCCTCCATTCCACTTGTGTGCAACATTCTATTGCTGCAATATACTCAGCTTAAGTGCTAGATAAAGATATTGAGGATTGTTTCTTGCTTATCCAAGCAACTAGTGATTCTCCCAAAAAGAATTCTCCTCCACTCGTACTTTTTTTGTCATCTATACTTCTTGTCCAATCAACATCTGAATAGGATTTTAATGTGAATGAGTCCTTGTTAGGATACCACAAACCAAGATCTATGGTTCCTTTCAAATATCTAAATATTATTTTTACAGCTTGAACATGACTCTCCTTTGGTTCTGCTTGGAATATAGCCACCATCCCAACAGCTTGCTTGACATCAGGTCTGGAAGTTGTTACATAGAGCAAACTGCCAATCATTGATCTGTAGTATTTTGTATCTACAGCTTTGGACTCATCATCCTTGCTTAGTTTGCATCCAACTGGCATAGGTGTAATAACATGTTTTCAATCCTCTAACTGGAATCTCTTACGAATATCCTTAACATATTTAGACTGATGGATAAAAACTCCCCTTTTGGACTGTATTATTTGTAATTCAAGGAAGAAATTTAGTTCACCAAGCATAGACATTTCAAATTCTTGCTGCATCTTTTTAGCAAAGTATTCACTCATTTTTATTTGATTACTACCAAAAATGATATCATCAACATACACTTCCACAATGATCAAGTTATTACCATCAATTTTGCAATAAAGATTGTTGTCTGTTGATCCCCTTTTGAGGCCTTGTTTTTGTAAATAAGAGTCTAGCCTTGCATACCATGCTCTGGGTGCTTGTTTTAATCCATAGAGTGCCTTATTTAATTTGCAAACATAGTCTCTTTTATTGGTTATTTGAAACCCATCTGGTTGCTCAATATAGACTTCCTCTTCTAAATTTCCATTGAGAAATGTTGATTTGACATCCATTTGGTACACTTTAAATTTGTGTAGCTGGAGAAAGCTAAGAACGTCCTAATTGCCTCTAATCTGGCTACAGGTGCAAATGTTTCTTCATATTCTACTCCCTCAACCTGAATATAACCTTTGCATATTAATTTGTCTTTGTTCCTGATTACTTGCCCATCTTCATTCATTTTATTTTTATATACCCATTTAGTTCCAATGACATTTTTATCTTTTGGTCTAGGAACTAGTTCCCCAAATTTGATATCTTTCAATTTGATCAATTCTTCATTAGCTTTAACCCAGTTCATTATTTCCATTAATTGCCTCTTTGATTGAGCTAGGATCAATGTGTGACAACAATGCTAATTCTATTTGATACAACAATTGTCTTCTTGTTTGCACTCCATCATTCATATCTCGATGTCCGGTTCTTTGGGATGATTTTTTCTAAATAATTCTTGAGGGTGTCTTTGTATCTCTTCTTGGAAATTCTTCTCTTATCCTCCATAGTCACTATCTTCTTCACTTTCACTAGTATCAATATCATCTTCTTCCTTTATTTTTCATTCTCTTCTACTTCTTTTAGTTATTATTGTCAAATGTCTCATCATCATCTTCATCTTTATTTGTAGATATGGTCTCTTAATTTTTTATCATGTCGTTTTGATCATCTACCTTGACATCTGCACTTTCAACAATATTATGTGATCTAAGATTGTAGCATCGTATGCTTTCTTTTTAGAAACATATCCAAGAAAATGCCTTCATGGATCACGGCATCAAATTTTCAAGACTCTCATCTAGTCTTTTTGATGTAGCATTTACTTCCAAAGACTTTGAAGTATTTTACTGAAGGAGCTCTTCTAAACCAGGGTTCTTAAGGAGTTTTATTACTATTAATATTGAGTTTACCTCTGTTCAATATGTATATATTTGTGCTTACATCTTCCCTCCAATATCCATCCGACAATTTTGCTTCATTGAGCATAGTCCATGCGACCTCTTGAACTATTTTGTTCTTTCTTTCAACAATCTCATTTTGTTGAGGTGACTGGCTGATGAGAATTGTCTTTTTATTCACTGGGTTTCCTGAGAGAAGATATCGAACTCTTTTGAGGTGAATCCACCACCATTGTTTGATATAAGACTGTTTGATTTTTGTCTCCTTTCATTTTCAACAAGGGTTTTACAACCTTTGAATTTGTTGAGTGCTTCAGATTTTCCTTGAGAAAACATATCCAGCGCATTCTAGTAAATTCATCAATGAACAACATAAAGTAAGACTCTCCTTACAAAATATTGGTTCTAAGTGGGTCCACATAGGTCAGTGTGAATAATATCTAAAGGTTTAGAGGTTGTGTATTATTTTTCTTTGAATCTTATTCTAGTTTGTTTCCCTAGTTAACAATGTCTACACATAACATTTGAGGGCTTTATGATCTTTGTAAAGTTTCTTACTGCACCAAGGTTTCTAACTTTCACAAGATTGTCAAACTTAATATGCCCCAACCTCCTATTCCATAGCCAACTTTCATCCCTGGATTTATATGACCTCCTCATTTAATGTTGCATCTAGTATATATACATTTTAAAGGGAGTTCTAGGAGCAGTAACAACTAATTTTCCTATGTATTCTCTCCTAATTTCACATTTATGGGAATCAAATATGAAAAAGTGTCCCCACGATCACAGGTTTGATTGACACTTAGTAAACTAGGCTTCAATTTATCGAAAAGTAGTACATTTCTAGCTTTGTCTTTCCCAAACTCACAATTCCTTTCCCAAATATGTTACTTGAAGCATTATCCGCGAAATGTAAGTTTACCTTTTTGTTTCTTTTAGTCTAAAAAATTGTCCTTGTTAATTGTCATATGTTTCAGGCATCCATTGTCAACATACCGGAGATCCTTTTCATCTTGAGTTTTAAGGGCAATAAAAGGCGTTCCCTTTTTTATGTTTTACTCTCAAAGTTTCTTACGCTCTCTAATTAGCAGGTTGTTGAGACTTCCATTAATTACTTGATTAATGGCTTTGTGTCCATGGTTATGGAATCTAAAGCATTGTAAGTCCCCTTCTTATAGAGGTTCAAAAGAGTTATAGTTTATGCTCTTAAATTGATTTGTTCTTGTTTATCCTTAGGATATAATTCTTAACCTTCAGTTTTTTATTTTTATTAATGCTCTACAATTTATAGCTTGTGTCCAAAATTAGAGCAAGCATAAGCGATAACCAGGAAAAATGTGGGGATACTTGTTTTGGTAAAACTTCTTTGGTATTGCCTTGCCTTCTTTCCTGATGAGTGGAGGTAATTTTCTAGAGCTCTTGTCATTACTTATCTTCTCTTCCTTTTTCTTCTTGGATAATGCTGCGAGCATCTGCATGATATTTTGAGTTAACATGGCTTTCTTTTTGAGAATAACCTATTCCATTTTTATTTTCAGAATCCCTTTGAGATGTAATAATCTTATCTAATATTTTAGAGCTATTTTTAGATTTGTTTGAATGATTTTTGCATCCAGTTCCTTTTTAGATGAACTATTTCTACCTCCATTTTTCTAAAGTTATTTGTTTTTCCTTAAAAGACTTTTCCAAATTTTCTTCGATCTTATTTTCTTATAAGATTTGTTTTATGATTTCTTCATGATTTTTTCAATTTCCTTTTCTTCTTGTTCATGCCTTTCTTTTGTTCAACTACAAAACTTTTGAATTGTCTATATCTGGTTTTGTATTTTTTCTTAATTCATCCAGTCAGCAGAAGTTCTTCCTCCATATTAACCGGCTTCATCTTATAACTCCTTCTCATGTTTAATTTTTTTATATCTCATTAGATTCTTCAATACCTAAGAAAAAGGACTTCATCATTGTCTTAGATTACATTTGTTTTCTTTTTTTGAGTAGAAATTATTTTTTCCCTTTGTAGAACTTTTTCTTGTAGTTGAATTTTTCTTTCTTCTAATATTATGCAGTTTATTTTCTTCATCTTCAAGGTCCTCCTTGGGATAGGAACACTTGGTTAAAATGACCAACTTTGCCACAATTAAAACATTTGAAAGGAAGCTTACCTTTGTACTTCCCTGATCCTTTCTGAATTTTTCTAATGAAATTGGCTTTTTTCCACATCAGATTCTTCATGGTGACAAGATTGAAGTTTTTGTGATTTATCTTTGTCTTGATGCTTTGAAAGTTGTTTCATCTTTGTTGTATTTCCCACATTTCTCATTTCATATGTTGTAAAATCCATGGAAATTTGGTCAACTGCGAGTAAGATTAGATCGGATGTATCTTCAATTGAGGAAATATTTGCATCGTATCTCATAGGTGGCCTTAGTATTTTTTGCACCCCAATGGTTTTATCACAGCTTCTTCTCCCTTTTGCTCTAATTGAGTTGACCACTTCATCTACCCTATGAAAGTATTCAACAATATTTTCTTCTTCTTTCATTTCGGATATTTTCAAATTGAGTTCTATGGGTACGTAGTTTGGCTTCTTTGGCTTTGTCATCTCCTTCACCTTGACCTCAATTTGTCCCTAGATTTCTTTAGTAGGTTACAATGCATAACTTTCACACATATAGAGTCAATCAACCCAGCTAGAATTCCATTCGCTCTTGAGTTATCATTACTGATTTTCTTTCCTCTAGAGTCTTTAGGTGGAGTAGTAGGTGCAGTGTAACCATCTAATGAATTGTCGGATATCAAAACCAAGATCCAACACGAAGTTTTTCATTCTTATTTTCCACACAGCATAGCCTTCTCCATTGAACAATGGTTCTTTGTTGTTAGAAATTCCTTCTTGTTGACCCATCTTCAAGATCTACCTTCAAGTTTGTTAGGCTATTTGTTGAAAGGAACACGCTCCTAATACCAATTGAAAGATCAAATTCTTTTACTGAGAGGGGGGGTTGAATGTTGTGGGACAATTATATCAATTTTTACTTATTAATGCAAAGCAGAATCTTAACCGCGAGAATTTTATCTTGGAACCCAAATGGGAAACCACAAACTCTTTTCTATTAACTTCAATTTGTTTTACATGTTACATAGGAGGAATATGTACTTCCTCTTTGGTCGGCCTGTAGTCCGGGATGCACCACCTGGTTCACCGGTACCAATTGGTAGGAGGCTTCGATCCCCTGTTTAGTTGGCTACAACTAACAAGGAAGCACCAACTCTCACGTAGGCACTAACCTTCCTTGCCACCCAACCACTTATAATACGCCAGGTATTGGCTTTCTTCTGGAATGCGCCCATTTTTGATCTTCTTTTACGGGCTGCAGAGACACTTTATTCTCATTTATATACTCTCTTCGAACGGGTGTGAAATTTAAAACATTGTGTCCCTTTATTTTGAACCATTGTACCTTTTCTTTTAAAATGATAATTAAACTTTAATTATTATTTTTCCTTTTTATGCATTATTCATGTTTTTCATGATTTATTCTCTTTTAATTATGACTATGTAATGGTTCATTTTACACCGTAGGTTTTAATACTAAATTGATCATAGTCGTGGATCAATTTAATCCTTTATGCTTTCGATATCAAATCTCTTTTGCTTCACAGAGGGCCAGTTAGTGGAGGTGCTTCCTTCAAAGCCATTTCACATGACCGTGCATTACAAAACCACAAACCAATTTCATTGGCATTACACTTTCTTGATGTCAAACCTCTTTACCATATGATAATGGTGGTGACCTCACGTTTAGGTGAGACGAGTGCTTGAGCACTTATCGATTCAATGTTCATGATTCAATCTTCGATGAGATGGATGGCTGATGAGTTTATTGCTTTGCCTTTCGAGTCATCTCGATTTCCAATATTACAAAACTCATGATCATGATATCGCAGGTCGGTTCGGACGACTCATATTACCAAGGATGAATGACTCCGCGAGATTTCAAATTTTCATCGCCGGGACTTCAAGACACTGATCCTTAAAAAACTCTTGGTTGCGATATCGTCGATATGATTAGTCAGTTCACATCTCTTCCATGGAAGAGATCAGCGGTCCACCTTAAACCTTAATCCGGTCCTTCTTTCCTTAATCGAACGATTGTGTCTTAATCGGGCATTGAGATGTGTGGATAACCGAGATTTCATGGATTTTTTGCCCTTGAATCTTCGTGACCTCCAACGGTTCAACTTTGGTTGGGACTTACGTGATGTTGGATTTTTTGCTTATAATGAAAAACTCCTAAGTGAGACTCCGATCATATGGATCATCTTCTGGCGTGTCCCTTTCATAGTTTTATTCGAAACTTTGGGACTATAAATTTTTTTCTTAGTGGTGAAATATCCCAAAGTAGGACTTCTAGAGTAATGTAAATTCTTACGTCACTTGATGACGTGTCCGCGATATTAGGCTGCATTAATCATACATATTCATGATTTTCATGTGCCTAAAATGTTGTATCAACTTGACACTTGTCGGTGTCTTTTTATGCCACGTGTCCTTAGCTAATGTGATTTACTGGCAGCGTGAATTACGTCAGCGATGTCTTGATGGCGTGGTATCTTGTGTCATTTTTCCTTGGTTCAATTCAATGGCCCTCCAACACTTTCTAGATCCGATGGTCCACGATTTCATCGCCAATTTTCATTTCGGCATTCTTGTGATGAAGAGTCGACACTCCATGTCGCGATGGCGAAATAGAGTTTAGCTGCACTAGATCCTCCCCTTCACCGTGACCATGGGTTATGATCCATAGCCGAGTGTTTCGCATTTTCACATTTCAGGATTTGAACAACTCACCGTCACGTTGTTTCTATGAATCCGCGAATCCGGGTGATGATTGATTGCGCGTCGCATGCTTCAACCAATGGCTACGGATCTCTTAGCGACCTCTCATATGCAAGTTCCAACAACACTACGTTTGACTTTTCCATTTTTAAGTGTCAACAAATCGATGACTCTTTGCCACATGCCATCCTTGACAGCGGGGCGGTCCGTGCTTTCGGAACAATCAACAGCTATGATCCTTTTGGTACAATCAACGAAGCGTACTTCTTTTGAATAATCGGCGGTCGAGAATGACGGCGAATGCGTGACCAATTTCATTTCATGTTGATCTGATGGCTCAGATTAGTCCTCAATCCAATTGTTTGGATCTAATCACAATTTCATGTTTCGGTATTTGAGAGGTTAGAGCACCTCCCTTATTTTGACTCATGATTTCCCGATATTCGATATTCCAATCTCATCGGATCGGTGAACCGTTTCTATGAACTTGGCCGGTCATGATCCTTTCACGATTCTTAAGCTCATGGTCGATTTCTTGATCGGATGGTTGCTAAGCTTCTCACTCTGATTGGATGATTGTTGAAGCCTCTCACCATTTATGCACATTGATCAACCATTCAGTCTTTTCACTGATCCTGACGACATATCTACAATCTGTTCTTCCTCCAGGTCTTTTGATCAATGAATCATTGGTAATATCCTATCATGATCAACAATAATAGACATGAAATACTTATGTACTTATGAGCTTTGATCTTCATACAATTAGCTTTCTTACATTTCTCTCCCTCCCTCATGAGCTTGGATTTTATCAATCTCTAAATTTTCTATCTTCTTATTGGCCCGATATATTATTTGACATCAATGACAATGACATCTGTCATCTAACAACAAATCATCACCTTCAATTGTTGACATCAATGACAATATTTCCAACAAATACGATCTTAACCATACATGCATCATTTTAATATCGTAAGAGCTAAATCCTTGGCCCCATGCCACATCCATAGTTCATATTTCTATGAAGTGTAGACTTATCCATGAAGTTAAAACATACTAGTTATTACAATAAGTAATGAACATAGCCATGTCATAATAGACAAGTTTGACATACAGATCAACATACTCTAGTAAAATGAAGCATATAATTAACAATATCATATCAAGATATGAAGATCTTTATAAGAGATATCGCATTCCAAGCCTCAATTATCATTCTCTTCTTGTTAACCTCAATTATCACATTCTCTTCTTGTTAATTCACACAATATGAGTATAATTCTTCTTCCTATAGAAATTTTGAATCGACTTAGCCACAAACATATTATAAACCAATTTCATAAGCATATAATCATATACATGACATTGATGGTTCTTTTCATCATATAATCAAACCTGCACACTAACAAGCGACAATTTATATAGAAACCATAGTGAATCAATTGAGACAATAGACACATGTTGTCTTTCATAACCATATAGTTGCAGTCATACAAGAACTCAAAATCAAATTTTCAAGAATTCTAATGTCCATCATCTAAGCTCAAATGGGACTAAGTTTTGTCCAAAAAAGAGATGTTATATTTAAGCAAAGCATTCATACTCAACCATGCATAGATTCTATCCATGTCCAATTCATAGCCACATCACAATCCATGAAAAACCATAAACTAAACCATTTCCCAAGTACAATTAGCTACACTAAAACAAGAGAATACCACATACAGAACCTTTGGCCAATATTTCCATGATATACTAAAAAAGGTTGTGATGGGTGTTCTATATGCACTAAAAACACAGTAAAACCCCTTAATTAAATTGTCAACCCGGGGTAAGTAAACTTAGAGTTGTAGCAAAATATATGCCAAAGGTAGAAGGCTGGTAGGAGTATATTCTAACTAAGGAAGGAAACTATCTAAGGCTAATCTACTCAAGCAAAGCTATCTAATGAGAAAACCCTACTAAGCAAAATGAAACTAGGTAACCTAAGTACTTTTGGGCCAACGGTCGATGGATAGTTCCTAGGAAAGCAAATGAAAACTCTATGTAAAACAAACTAGTTTAACGATAAGCAAAAGCAAACTACTAAGCATAATAAGAAAATGACAAAAGCAAGCTTCTTTAACTTGCCAACATATATTCAATGACCAACTACCCTATGAAAGCAAATAAATAAGCAAGTAAGAAAAAGAACCTATCTAACCTATTAAAGAAAATATACAAGTAAGCAAAGACACCTAACTAACCTACAAAAGAAAAAGACAAGTAAGCAAAACCACCTAACTAACCTACTAAAGCAAAAGACAAGTAAGCAAAGGAAACTAACTACTACAAGTAAAACTTCTCATTGAACGACTAACTAGCCTAAGAGGCAAGTGAACTAAATGCCTAATGCAAAACTATTTCTAATGCGTGAAAGGAAATCTAAATGCTCAATGCAATGCATGAAATGAAATCTATTCTACTGAAATCAAGAAAGATTAACAACTAATTCTTAATCTATGATAAGAAAACTACTATCTAATCTATCAAAGAAAATTCTATCTATCCTACAACAACAATAAAACTATTTTCTAAGCTATGAAAGCAAGAAACTATCTTTAACCTATGACAATTCAAATATAATGCTGGTGGTTGTGTGAAGACAAAACCAATATTAAATACACTGTATGTTCATTCATTAACCATCAACAACATAACGAGACCATCATTATACTTCTATTCTACATAAGTAAAACTCATATTTAAACTCATTCATTAACTAAGAACTACAATTGCAATCTAATTCTAGGCAAGAAATTACATAACATAAACTAAACTAGCTCTATCTTAACAATTCAAAATGTAATAAGGAAAATGCTTAAAACATAAATTAAAGCATGACAAAGTAAACTAATGAATAAATTAATCAACAACTAATTAAGAAAAATCTAATTAACAATTGAATAGGCAATAAAAACTGAAACTAACCCTATCCATCCACCAAAGCCTTGGTTAAAGAAAACATAAACTAAAACTATGTTCTACTCTGTTTTAATTCTTATTTTAAATCAAATTTCAAAAGCATGAATAAAATGTAATCTGATATCTACTTGCACACGGTGTTAGTAGATGAATTTTCAAATTCATCTCTATCTATAAAATCAATGCATATTAACACATGCCTTTATACTAACCTGCAAAAGAACCAAATCATTAAGCTACAACAACAAATTATATAACAGAAGAAAGATAGCAATACATGTACAGGAAATGAAAAAGAGAGATGTCTAAGCTATGAAATGTACAAACAACACATGGAAGAGTTACCAAACTATTGGTGCCCCCCCCAGCAAGTCGTGGTCACTCCCTAAAATCACACCACGAGCTCAGCAAAAGGAATTCACCATTAAAATGCAGAAACACAGTTTTATACAATTTTGGCAATTGAAAAATGCAAAAACAGAGCCAAAATCGTTTTTGGCTCTAACACACGACTGCTTCTACTTCTTAACAATTATATGACCACCACGGTGGTATTTATAATGTTTACAGACGAAGTGGTCGACCACAGGAGGTTCAAACCACTTCTAAAATTGGCAAATTTCATTAATGGTGCCCTAACTGTCAAAACAGAGCTAGCAAATAATCACCCACCATAACAACCCAAAATCGAGTTGTCAAGAGTTCAGTAGCTAGAGGGGATAAGGATGAACAAAACCCATGTCTTTGATTCACCCCCCACTGGCCGCCAATACCATAACCGCCAAATCGTCCTTCGTTTTTGTGCAGGAAGAGGTGTTGGACGGAGTGCCGGATCAAGTGCCGGAACTAGAAACGTAGTGTGTTTTTGCCCTGTAACACCAGAAAATGTAAATTAGCTCTTGGAAATCATAAAACATGATGAATTACACTTGATACAATCATTAAACATGAATTACATGTCCCTTATGTCGATCATACTGTTTTATCATAAAATTCTTCAAAAAGCTCCTTTAAAAGATGAAAAACGCATATGTACATGTGGCAAAAGTGTATAATAACCATCGTAAAATTGATCATATCTTGGGCCCAACATTACCCCCACACCTAAGATTTTGCAGGTCCCACTGCAAACAAAAAGAAATTGCCCTTTATGACTAAACTTGTGAAGGAGGGGTTGGATTAGCTTTAGAAGCTTCTCCCTCTTACCTAGGGTATTTTGACTTAGGATTTTCATGGTGTTTCAATTGCATCCAGAGACTATTATTGGTGGCAATTAATATCATCAACCTAACGCTATAAAGAATTCATCTTGGCTTGTAGGACAACGTTATCATGGCATAAATGACAACTCAATGTTTCATGCTCTCTAAGTTTGAACTAGAGGGTTTGGAGTTTTTGGAGGTTTTTGATGACATGTGAGGAAGCCTTGAGATGTATATTATACCCTTTATCCTTTAAACCATGCAAAACAACAATTTTACCTCTGCAAAATTAGTTCCAAAAGTGATTTCCCATAAGCGCAACAATTATGGCCTCGCGAACTTGTGAAAAATAGGTATCAAAGTGACACCTATAACTACAATAAAGTAAAACCTGTGTAAAAAATGAGAGAGGTTTTTTTTTCTTAATATTTCCTTGACAAAAACCTCTCTTGGTTTTCAAAATTTCACTTTCAGTTGTTAGGAAAGCACGCCAAGAAAACATGACTAAAACAGGAAAAACATAGTGTTTTATTTTCTAAAAAACTAGGCCTCTAAGAGAATTGCATATATCCAAAACCATAATGTATATTTAGAAACTGAGAGAGGTTATTGTTTTTTAATATGTCCTTGATAAAAACCTCTCTTTTTTTTCAAAAATTCATCCCCTGTTGTTAGGAAAACACAAAAATAAAATATGACTATAACAAGAAAAAAACTGAGTGTTTTATTTTCTGAAAGCAGAGGCCTCTAAGATGATAGAATATATCCCAAACCATAAAGTATATTCAAAAAATGAGAGATGTTATTGTATTTTGGTATGTTTTGAACAAAAACCTTCTCCAAGTTTCAAAATTACTTTCCCATTTGTTCAGAATCCCAGCTTGAAGTTGGTTACTCAAAACTTGCAAAAGCGCAATGTGCTCTTAGCAAAAGCACAACGTGGTCTTTGATAGGGATTTTGGAGGCCTTCCAAGAGGATTTTTGGGATGAAAGTGGTATGGGTGGATATTTTATGATGTATTCTACACAATGGAACCATCAAGCACTATAAATTCCTTATCTAAACCTCTGAAAAACTGACTTCGAGTCAAGTTGTCCAAATGTGCATAAACCCTCCTATAGTGACTGTATTTGGGGGATTTCTCTCAAAAAATAACACATGTGAATAAAATTAAGGAGGTTTTTGTTTCTTGGTCTATTATTGACAAAAACCTTTTTCACTTTTGTCAAATTCATCTTCCTTAATTCAAAAACCAATTTTTAAGTAGAACTCTAACCAAGACAATCATTTGAAAATTTATGACAAGGAATGATGACATGACCATGATGAGAATTTATGACCTTGGATGAGTGGAGGGAGTAGTAATGACACATATACACACCAATGACCATTTTACAACCAAGATATGTCAAATTTGATTTGATAAGTTTATTTTGAAAATATAACAACTTGACCTAATAACCCTATCAATCACATGAAAGAGTAAATTTGGTCACTGGTGATTGACAGAACTGACAGATACTAAAAAAAGGCTTGGTTTGTACTGGTAGGCATGGTGAACATGATAATTTTTATTGTCTGTCATTAATATGTAACAATTCAAACAACTGATCCTCTTTTCATAAGCTTGGAAAAGTTTCAAAATTACTTTCCCATTTGTTCAGAATTTCAGCTTGAAGTTGGTTACTCAAAACTTGCAGAAGCGCAGCGTGGTCTTTGATAGGGATTTTGGAGGCCTTCCAAAAGGATTTTTGGGCTGAAAGTGGTATGGGTGGATATTTTATGATGTATTCTACACAATGGAACCATCAAGCACTACAAATGCCTTCTCCAAACCTCTGAAAAACTGACTTCGAGTCAAGCTGTCCAAATGTGCATAAACCCTCCTATAGTGACTATATTTGGGGGATTTATCTCAAACAATAAAACATGTGCATAAAATGAAGGAGGTTTTTGTTTCTTGGTCTATTATTGACAAAAACCTCTTTCACTTTTGTCAAATTCATCTTCCTTAATTCAAACACCAATTTTTAAGTAGAACTCTGACCAAGACAATCATTTGAAAATTTATGACAAGGAAT
>SNQJ01S0118585.1:0-15305 GCA_010110895.2 Picea sitchensis
ATTAACTTTAAAACAATAAATGTGTGTAAACTCAAATCACAATACACAAAGTTTAATTTGGAAACTCTTGTGGGATAAAACCACAAAAATTATTTTTATAAATGTCTATAGGAACCAACCTACTATTACAAGTTTGTAGGAACCAACCTACTAGAGACACCAATATCTTTAACTGAGCACCAACTTAGCAAGATATTGTGTAGGCACCAACCTACTAGAGACACCAATCTCCTCAACTAAGCACCAACTTAGTAATACTTGTATAGGCACCAATATAAGATCTACATACACATATGACTTTTGACTTCACATGCATACTTCATACTTCATGTAATTTAAAACATCATCGTACCCTTAACTTTCATGTTCTAGTGCCTCTCCTTGCTCCATACCCCAGGCATAGCTTCAAACCCTAGTCAGATTTAGCCTTCATGCCCTACCGAACTTCATAGAATCATTCCCATAATATAATTCCAGACTGCATCATCATAACCTCAAAACAATGCACTTTGCAGCATCATAGACCTTAGTCCTTTATAGAACACCCTTAAAACTCCAAGAAAACTCATCTTACGCACCTTCAGACCCCAAAAATACTCTCTAGATCCTCTTTCACATGCCATATATCTTATGGGAACTTGCACTTTCTTGTCTTGCTTGGATTCTCTTCAAATTTGCACATCTATCATGTATTTATAGTGCTTCTACATTCACTTATGGTGCTGATTTGTAAAACTAGTTGGGTCGACCTATACTTTCTATCTAGTTTGACCTGAAAGAATCTTTCATATCTTCTCATTCCTATGGAGTTATAGGGAGTTCCATATAATTTTGGAAAGGTCTCGAAATAATATTTGTAACCATATATCCTATGCTTCCATTTGATTTATGTCTTCAGAATAAAAAGGCCTTCAAAGATAGGGTATCCAAACTAAGCATCAAAAATCCAAAAACAATATTTTCAAGAATATCCATCTTGCAATATTTATCTTGGACATCTTGTAGTATCCCCCTATATTTGACATCAATGAACAATATTTCCAACACTATTATAGCAATATTTTCCTCACCCTATTCAATCTTGCACATAAGGCCTTTTTCCATTTCCCTATGCAGACTTATCATCCCTGTTTGTAAAATCCCAGAGCTAAAAATACATATTTTTCCACATGTACGCACCTTCCCTACTATACAACATGTGTATATGCAGGCTGCTCCACTACATCCCACGTACATCAGGATTTGTGCCCAAAAATGAAAATTAATGTCGGGTTTCCATGTCACGACAGGAGATCTATGATCCTTGGCCTTCCATATACTGGAAACATTCTGACTCGGCCCTTCAGTTCCATTTGAAGGCTATAAATGGGCCAATTTCGAGCTATGGAAAAGAGGAGAAAGAATTAACTTTGAGAGAAAAGTTACTCTGGAGAAATTATTTACTTCATATTGAGTTTTCATGCCTTTGTCCTTTATTTCTGAACACAATGTTTTTCCCCCAAGATCTTCCCTTATTGATTGAGAACTTTATTACCTCTCTTCTATGAGCTTGCCTTTGGTGGAGGATTGAAGTGGTGGAGGCCTAGTTGGAAGGAACTTAGTTTCTCAGTTCCGAATCGTGTCGACATGGAAGTCTCTAACATTTTCACTTCTGCTGATCACATATTAATAGAAATACTCTTTTCCCATCCAATTGATATCTTGAAAATATTTGTATTATTATTCCATGGGTTTATTTGTCATGTTTATGAATGGATTATTCTATTGAATTTGCTAACATCATATATCATCACCATATTCTTTCTTTTCTTGGTTGTTGAGGACTAGTTGCAGGTATATTGCTTTGGGTCAAGTGCTCAATGGTGGATTTCATCGAACGTCTGGGCGAGGTAGGCCTGGTATCTTGTCTTGCTAGCATATTTGTTTATATAGCATACTTGAGAATAGAGTTTATTTCTGCAGTCATTTCCGTCTGTTGTGGTTTACCCTAGCCATAGAGATATTTTCCTCGTAACATAATTGGCGACCATACTGGGGATTGAATCTTCTTTCTTAAGGTTTGGAGTACTTTTCTCCTTAGATTTCTCTCATTCCTATTGCATTTATTGTCGTATCATTTCTTGACAGCCTCTTTTCACTCTGGGTCTGAGTTCTTCAACCTTCTCCCTTGCCTAGCCTTGTTTTTGAAACATATACGTAGTTTTTGGCTTGATAGTCGTGTACATACGCAGGTTGTCCCTCTGTAAGTTGCGTACATAAGCTTTGTTTCCTTGAATAGCACGTGCATCAATATTATTTTCTTGATTGTTGGGTTTGGTGGTTGTTGGGTGGGATTTGATGTTTGATGACTCTTATTGGGTCTCTGTAGGGAATGTTAAGTGCATGTGGGATGACAGGAAACCTGTCTGGGGTTGAATTTTTGGGCGGAGTCTTTCTCGTCACCTTTTCATTTTGATTGTCCTTGTACGTTCGGTTGGGTGTCTTGTTGATTGGTATCCTACTTGAGTTTTCTTCTTCTATACACAGTAGAGTTTTATATATCAAGTTGTTGTTCAGTCCATGTATTTTCATTTTTCTTATATTGAAAATACAAAAATATTAGGCATTTTGCATTGCTTGGAATTTTGATCTTTTGATTCTTTGTCATTACCTTAGTGCATGTAATGAAAGATTGCATTTTTTACTTCAGAATTGCAGAGTTGAAATTGAAAATTGCATTTGTTTTAAGAAGCATATCATTTATTGAAATTTGAAGTTAGGACTTTTCATTATATTCATATTTACCTTACTCGATGAGTCATAACATCATGAGTTTCACTACCATACCTTTTTGAGTAAGCATGACCACTAAAATTAACGCTATAATTTAAAATTGATTAGTAACGATTTTATTTTCTAGGGTGCACAAACTAGCTTAGGATTTAGTGCCTTGGAATAGGATTTTTGTGAGTAAACTTATCCAAGGCAATTAAATCAACACGTGTCTGACAAAGGGAGTAGAGAAATCCATTGTATAATTGGTAATATCTGGAGGCTCCACTCACACCGTATTTAATCACGAGGTCACACAAGTTTGGTTGAAGGGATATCCCCCTGATACCTTCTTAGTGTCAGAGTTATTTCTGGGGATCTATTCATATTTGGGGATATTTCTAGTGCCTTTACCTCTGTGAGAGGCGATGCTTTCAAGGTTCCAGGCCTTGTTACCCTACCCATACAATGGACCTAACTTACAACTTCTCACCTATGCATCGGTTATACATTGGTTTCTAAGTTGCTTGACTTAGGTGCCACATAGGTTACTTGCAGGGGTTATTTTGTAGGTACCCTGGGTTAGATAAGGGTCGGACAACACATAGCCTTTATGGAGGATTACCTCTTTGGGCAGATTTGACAGACTGGTTGTTAAGCCCACGAGGGCCTTTATAACTGATTTTGTTACCTTCGATCTTTAGCAGGGAGTCTCATGCCCCTCTTGTGTGAGACATGTATTCTTTAAGGAGCAAGGCCACTTTCAACCACTTTACCCCATTTGTGTGCATATTGGGCGTTTGATTTTTGGTGTGATCTTTGATTACTAGTTGGCCTTAGGAGTTTTTACTGAGTTTTCATTATCATGGATAGTGGATTTCCTTTGGCTCCTTCATTTACTGCTACCTCCCCCACGATGTTCACTCATTTCATGGGGGGAAATCTGTCCTCTTTTTATAATGGTATGCAGAATTATGACACTCAGTCTATGCTTGGGGTCTCTAATCATTTTCATGTTGATATGTCTTCACACTTTCAATACTCTTCCTAGCCCACTTATATGAATCCTAGCATTGGATCTGTGGGCACCATGGCCCCGCTGCCCACATCCTCATTTGGTATGAGTCATGTCCCTCAACCAACTCTCACTGTGGTGTTAGGACCCAGAAATGTCCCTTTTTCACGATCTCTTTTGCTCATTCAACCTTACCAATTCTATGCTAAATGCCTACTAATTATTGCTAAGACCCTTTTTCTTATGGTATGCATCATTAATCTTGATTTTATATTTTATTCACTTTAACATGTTGGATTGGTAGCGTTTCTCATATTTTATCCATGAATATTCAAATTAATGATTAAACTGTGTAGAACAACCAAGTCTTAAAGAAAGATCGTTGTTGTTACACAAGGTTGTTACAACTGTGCACCAACTCTACATGTTGTTACACGACTACATCAATTGTGCACCCTTTTTGGAAGCTGTTACACCTTCTACAACAGATATCCACTGATCCTAGAAGCTGGTCCCTCATGAAAATTCGAATCATGAAGACTGATCCTCAAGGTTTTTACACGTTTTGGTTCACATTGATGATAAAGATCATTTAACAAATTTTGTAACAGATTTTGTATATCATACGAACAACTTGAGAATCTTCGATTCTCAAAGATGTTCTGAGTCCGTTTTCAACTGAATAACTCTGTCTTTGAATAACAGATCATTTGTAATCATTATCACCGAATTTTAGTTGCGAACAGAGAGTGAAGAAGAGCACATTGTATCTAAACCTTTTTGGCGAATTAATAAGAAGTGGATTGAGTTTCGTTAACCTATCGTAGTCTATTTTCTAGTGGATTCAGTGAGAGGGAAAGGGCCCACCTTTCTCACAGACTTCCCTCTATTTTTTTGTTTAGATTAATTGATTTGATTTGGATAATTGATATGTTTATCATTTCTAGCATATATCTTTTGTTACAGTCAGTTCTTTCCTGTTTAATGTGCATCTGTGTATCTCATGAGAATTAGAGTAAAATTGTTTGATACCGCTGGAGAATTGCTTTCCTTTCCTACATTAGATTTAATCTCTGAAGACAAAAGTGTGAAATCCTTTTCTGCAGTTAAGTAGGTCTCCTTTCAGCAAGTAGCACAGATTTTCTTTCTGCAAGAGTAAAATAGAAAGTTAGAATAAATAATCCAGGATTCTTATGCACCCATCAGTTCAGGATTTCATTTATGCAAGTGCTATTTCAATTCTATAGAAGCTCCAGCTGTGTCAGCAACTTGTGTTAAAGTTCAACCTTTCAATTAGGATTCTTACTACAATTTGAATAAATGTTGCTTCCATAATCTAGAATAGACTGTGCACAATTATCTTGCAATAACAAAACTTCCTTGGTTTTGACAATTTATATTGAACACCTTAATTATCTATTTAATTAGACAATTAAAGTGCCTAACATTTTGGCGTCGTTGTCGTGGAAGATAATTATAGATTTTTGTAAGAACATTAGTTTTATTTTCTTAGGAATGAATAAGTCTACATGAATCGAGGAACAAGAGGATGTATTCCCCAAAATACTAACCCTACAGGTACCAGAGGATGTGGAGGAAGGAACCCTGCACTAGGAAGACCAACCTTTGTTGATGAGATTATAGCCAGAGCAGATTCTTCTTCAGGATCTATCTTCCACCCTTCAAATCCTCCAAGGAGACAAATTCCTCAGTCATCATAACTACCCCAGTTAGAAACATCACTTTCATCAAGGGTTGAAGCTGAAAGTTTGTCACCAACAAATCAGTAAGCAACTCTGGAGAATATTGAAGATCGAGGAAGTATAGCTCGGCCAAGAGAAAGACCAGAAGAAGTTGTTTATCAGATTAACGGACATATAGTCACTAAAGAGGAGTGGGATGATTATCGTATTGAGTGGAACGAGAGAGTAGCCATGGAAAATCAAGGAGATAATGAATGGGAGTTCAACCGAGAGGAGCCACAGAACAATGAAGATCAGGTAAATGATGAAAATACTATCTCTACCCTAGTTTTTCCTATTACTAATATTCCTACAAGGGGGATAGCTACTATGAAGAACATACCTCTTTCAACCCTACCAAATTTCCATGGATTTTCTAGTATTGAGGATCCATATGAGTTTTTGTTTGAATTTGATATTTTGTGTAGAAGCTATGACTACACTACTACTGCACAAAAACTTAAACTATTTCCAGCCACATTGAAGGGAAATGCATTAAGATGGTTCATGAGCCTTGGAGGAGAGAATATCTCAACATGGGTACAAATGAGGCAGCGTTTCCTGAACAAGTACCAAGACTACTATCGAACAAGGGAACGAAGGGAGGAACTATTCAATATGTCTCAGAAAGAGGATGAGACCCTTGAAGATTTTGTAGAGCAACTCTAGTACAATATACAAAGGTCTGGACATCTGGATGTGAGTAAGGACATTTTGAAAACTATTTTTCTAAAAGGGGTTAGAGATGATTGTTTAGACATGTTAAATATGCTTGGCAAGGGAGATATATCTAAGGAATCCTATGAAGACATTGTAAATCTTTACAAGAGATGTTCTCGAGGAACTACAAGGAATAAGTCAGTTACTAAGGATACCAATTTTTCAAGGGTACATAAATCATCCAATGGAGGGGCAACAAGAGCATAAATAGGTAATCTATTAGAATATTTCAAAACAAAAATGATTAACTCTGTTGCCTCACAAATTGATACTCTGTAGATTAAACAAAAACAAGTAGAAGCAGAAAAGGCATTGTCAATTTTCTGGCCAAAGTACAGAGACAAATATCCAAAAAGGGAATGCCCACTGAAAAGTGTTCAGGTGTGTCTTATTTGTGAATTGGATCATCCTACTGGCAAACGTCCCTCTTTACCAGGTGTAAAAGCATCAATGAAGGTGACTAATGAAGAAGTGGAGGCTGCCTATCTAATCACACAAAGAAGGCAATGACAACCAAGAGGCCAAGGTATGAACTCTCAATTCTCTCCTGCAACACTTAATTATTGGAACAATCAGCTACCTTATGGCTAGATGAATGCTCCCCCTCCAAATCCAATTATCCCTCCTTATCATGATTCCAATGCATGGTTACCTATGCCCCAACAACAGAGTCACCATGGGCAATGGAACCCATATTGGAGAGGCCTTCAACAACATCTTAGCTATCAAAACCATCAACCGAACCTCTATCAACAACAGTTCCAACCCCAGTATCAACAGCAACAGCTGCAGTTACCTCCCAATTCCCCACTGAACAATCCTCCCTTACGACCTTAGATTCCTATGAAACCTAACCCAAACAAAAATAATAAGGCCATTCGTAATATTGATATATATATTATGCCATCTCTGTCTATTACTCCTATGCCTTGTGATGAGATAAAATTAAGATCAGAGAGAATAGTCGAGCCCATAATTAAATATGCACCATCTTCAGAATCATACAAGGAATCAGGGGAAAAACCATTTGTCGATACAGAATAAATTGACCAACCTATTAAAGAATCAGCAGACACTAGAAATTACCAAAACTGTGGAATTACCATCCTTCAATATCTTAGGATAATTGCAAAACATGGATGTTAACATTCCACTATTTCAAGTGATTAGAGATGTCCCTATTTATGCCAAGACTGTGAGAGATCTTTGTATTAGAAGACCTGGAAGGAAACCTAGGGACCCCCTCACAGTGCATGTAATGGGGGACTTGTCTGAATTGATGTTAGGAAAAACTCCACCCATTAAATATGGTGACCCAGGAAACCTTATAGTCACTGTCAAAATTGGACAAACACCTATTCCCCATGTGTTAGTTGACTTAGTGGAAATAATTAATATTATGTCAATAGAAACTACACAATTGTTGCAACTCAGAATGCAAGTCCGACCTACTCCTATTGTTTTAGAATTAGTTGATCATTCCACCATCAGACCAGAAGGAGTAATCAATGATTTAGTCATTTCAGTTGATTCATGGGAGTATCCTGCTGATTTTTTTTGTTTTGAAACCCAAAAATCGTCTGGGGGGCCACCCTCTAATTCTAGGAAGACCATGGCTAGCTACAGTTGATGCCTTCATTGGTTGGAGATTTGGTTCCATGACCATCTTTTATGGTTATGACACAAAACAACTTACCCTGTATCCTCATGCTACACCCAGTATGGAACTCGAAAATTCTTTATGGATGGACATTGAGGATGAAAGTGCTATGCCTGTGTTAACCATAGGAAAAGACCTGAGTTTCAAAGACGAGACAGAGGATGAGTTAATCAACTATTTTATCTGTGACCCCTCTACTATTACACAGAACACACACCAACGATTGACTGGAATCTTCAACCCTATTGCCCAGGAAGAGATGAGCCCATAAATGTTCTCTGAAACTATTGTAAATCAAATCAATTCAACTGTAACAACAAATGCTGAAACAACAACAACCAAATTATTTCCCAAATTCAGTTCTAAGAGCATCACTATATAAATCGAACTGGAAAAACCCTGAACATCAATCCTGATTTATCTATTGTTGAAACTCGTCGATTGATGAAGTTACTAATTAAACATAAGGAGGAATTTGTCTGGGATTACATGGATATGAAAGGAATTTCTTCTGAACTATGCACCCACCATATATACATCAAGGAAGAATGTTGACCCATTTTCCAACCCCAAAGGAGGATGAACCCTAATCTTAAAGAAATAGTTAAAGAGGAACTCCAAAAACTTCTCAATGCTGGATTCATCTATCCTATATCAGACAGCGAGTGGGTTTCACCATTGGTTATTGTACCTAAAAAGAATGGTAAGTGGAGTGTGTGTGTGGACTATAGAGCCCTGAATAAAGCCACACAGAAGGATCATTTCCCTCTGCCATTTATTGATAAGGTTCTAGACAACCTAGTTGGGAAAAAGTTTTTTTCTTTCCTATATGGATTCAGTGGCTATAACTAGATAAAAATTGCTCCACGGGACTAAGATAAGACCACCTTTACCAGCCCTTGGGTTACATTTGCCTACAAGGTTCTCCCATTTGGCTTATGTAATGCACCAACCACTTTCCAGAGAGATGTATTTGGTATTTTTTCTGATATGGTGAATGACTGTATGGAGATATTCATGGATGATTTTACACCTTATGGTATTGATTTTGATGAAGCTTTGAATAATCTATAAAAAGTGCTCAAAAGATGTATACAGTCTCATCTTTATTTAAGAACATAAAAATTCCATATGATGATGAGTGAAGGTGTGGTGCTGGGACACTTCATTTCTTATGCAGGAATTCAGGTAGACCCAGCCAAAATCCAGGTAATTTTGGACATTCCAACTCCAACAACTCAGAAAGAGGTAAGATTTTTTTTAGGGCATGTTGCATAATATAGGAGATTCATTAAAAAAAATTCCAAACTTGCCTCTCCCTTGTTTTTCCTATTAACGAAAGATGTTGACTTTCGTTGGACTGACAATTGTGAATTGTCTTTTACAGATCTGAAACATAAATTATCCACAACTCCCATTTTGAGAGGGCCCAATTGGGCTTTGCCTTTTCACATTTCTTTAGATGCCTCAGACACTACAATGGGTGCAGTACTAGGGAAATAGGAGGAAAAAGAACCCTATGCTATCTACTATATCAACAAGAACATGGCTCCTGCTGAGTTAAATTATACAGTTACTGAAAGAGAATTCTTGGTAGTAGTTTATGCAATCAATAAATTCAGGCATTATGTCACTGGTTTTCCTACCTTTATTCATATTGATCATACAACAATTAAATATCTAATGAATAAACCTATTACTAATGCTAGAGTAACAATATGGTTGTTATTACTTCAAGAATTTGACATCACTGTAGTAGATAGACCGGGGAAAGAAAATGTGGTTGCTGATTTTCTTTCAAGAATGAATATAAATGATGATAATTCACCATTAGATGATTCCTTTCCAGATGAACATTTGTTTGCAGTATCTTCTTACTCACCTTGGTATGCATACATTTCTAATTACTTGGTTGTAGGCAAGGTACCTCAACATCTATCCCCAAGAGAAAGAAGGAAAATCATTCAGAAGAGTGCTCGGTATAGTTGGATAGAGGGATACCTTTTCTACACAGGCATGGATCAAGAAATCAAGCGATGTGTGAGGGATGATGAAGTTTATGAGCTGCTCAAAGCTTTCCAAGATGGCCCTTGTGGCGTTCATTTTGCTGATAAAAGGACTGGACATAAAATTTTAAGGATGGGCTATTTTTGGCCCACCATATTTCAATATGCCAAGAAGTATGTCCAGGCCTATGATAGTTGCCAACGAATGGGTCAGCCAAATCATAGGGATGATATGCCTCTCCAGCCTCAAGTAGTGTTAGAGCCTTTTGAGAGATGGGACATGGACTTTGTAGGGCCCATTAACCCACCTTATAATCAGAAATTTTATATATTGGTCTGTACAGATTACATGACCAAGTGGGTGGAGGCAAAAGCACTCATCAGGACCTCAGAGGAAGTTGTCTTAGCATTCTTGTTTGAATATATCTTTGTTAGGTTTGGAATTCCCAGAGAATTAATAACTGATGGAGGACCCCCTTTCACATCACATAAGTTTGAAGCCCTACTCAGTCAATATCATGTTTTACATAGAACAACTTCTCCATACCATCCACAAGGTAATGGCCAAGTAGAAAGTACCAACAAAGTCATAGAAGATATTCTTACTAAGATAGTGAGAGAACATCATAGGGATTGGTCTGACAGATTGCATTAAGCTCTATGGGCTTATCGAACTACTTGGAGAAACACAACTGTTTTTTCTCCTTATGAGCTTGTATATGGAAAAAGCCCTATTTTTCCCATTGAATTTGAAATCAAAACTTTAATAACTTCATCAACAGTCAACCTCGAATTGACTATGGCACAGAAGGCCAGACTATAGCATCTCAATGAGCTTGATGAAAATCATTTGGATGCTATTCATCAAACCACAATGATTCAACAACAGAGGACAAAATGGCATGACCGAGTCATCAAGAAGAAATTATTTCAACAAGGGGATTGGGCTATGTTGTAAGATTCACTCTTTAAAGAATTTCAGGGTAAGTTGCGTACATGATGGTTGGACCTTACGAGGTAGACATTGTTTTTCCCAATGGGATAGTCAGGTTAATTATTATTGATGGATCCAATACACAGTTATATGCAAATGGTCATCGCTTGTGCCTGTATCAACATCCACTTTCCAAGGAAGAATTTAAATTGAGATGTACCACTGATACAGATTACCAATTTTTAAAGGTAACAGAGCCTGCTCCTTCCCCTTCTGAATTTTAGGACATTTTGCTTTCAAATAAAATTTTGTATATAAATAAGTTGTGCAAATTTGAAATTCTCTGATTTTTCTTCACGCATTTCATTTCTCTATTTTTCTTTTTGTAATAAATTCATCCTAGAAAGGTATCAGACAGTTGCTTGTGTGCAGATAAACTGAAGAACAACAAGGTATATTAAAGTGGAAGAAGCCAAAGGATTAGTTTTTGGAAGTTGAAAAACTTCCTAAAAACTAAGTATTTCTGTGTTCGGGCCGATTTACATGTTGTTACACCTTTTGGCCGATTTACATGTTGTTACACCCTTTTGGCCAATTTACATGCTGTTACACCCTTTTGGCCGATTTACATGTTGTTACACCCTTTGGTTGATTTACATATTGTTACACCCTTTGGCCGATTTACATGTTGTTACACCCTTTTGGCCAATTTGCATGCTTTACACCTGTTCTCAACTCTTTTGCCTTGCATGCAATTACACCTAATTCCACAGTTCCGGCCAAACTATCTGCTGATACACCTACTGCTATTATTCCTTTTGGCTATTTTCTTAAGCATTTCTTCCATTTCTACATATGGCAACATTATTGTTTTGTCAAGATTTCCGCCATTTTTCAAAATAAAAATAAAAATTTACTTTATGCTCTCTCTGTCCCAAAAGGGTCGCTTCATCATTACTTAACTCCACATCCACAACTTTCTAAATTGTTCAACTATAGAAAGGAATCCACTTATGCTCCACTTGTCATATCATCATTTCTCACATTCGAGAGCCATCTCTCATTATTACAACCATTCCACGCAGATCAAATGGCGGTTGGATAGTGCAGTTACTCGGACAGATCGACTCGTGCGGTAAGTTATGAGGTACGATTACTAAACCTACATGTCCAAGTGATGTAAGATATGAAATCAAGTTTCAATGCCTATTTTTCAGTTGTCCTAAATTCGTTGCACCCTGAACCAATCAAATTAGTTGAGGGGGGAAAAGACATCCATGCCGACATACTCTCAAAATCTCATTTTATAAACACCTCTGCCACCTTTTCGACCATGCTTATTTTCGCTGGGATACTTTGTTCTTTATGCAATCCTCATTCGAACTTGATGTGACTCTGGTGAGGTTATAGTTTCTCCTCCTTTGTGACTGTTAAGACTCCAAACGACGTCATGGGAGAATTAGCTATGAGATATGAGCCAGAAAATCTAGATGTGTTGCTGCTACACCCATATGTTTACCAAATTTTTCTACAGGTCAGATGGATTCCTTATTTCAAGAAGCTGTAGAGGTTCAACGAAGCAGAGGTATTGGAGTTCAGCCAGAACCTTACAAAAGGGTATCCAATAGTGAACGGGGTGAGAATTCCAGTGACAGAGGAATTTTTGGTTGTCATTACAGGAATGCCCATAACAGGAAACAGGTGGTTTAGCAGGAAAACACATCTTCCCAAAGAAGAGCAGGATTTTCTCCTGAACGATGAGTGTGTGCAGACCAAGGGCCGCGATGTCAATTTCAATTCCTTACTAGCACCCTGGGGAAAAGTCGTAGAATTTATCAAAAGGTACATTACATGTGAAGTTCGATACCAAGTTATTTATTTTTCTAACGTTATCATACTATCCCATTTGAAGCATCAGAAATTAATCAACATGACTTATTATATTCTTATTAATCAACATGCCTTATTATGCCTTATTATGAGCCATATTTGCATAATATGGCTCAGTTCGTCAAATGATCCAAGTACCCCATGAATTGTCTTTCCAATCATAGACTCATAGGCTTGTTGATTCATAGAGTAATGGGACTCCCTCACGACCCATTACCTGAAGTGCCTGTGCCATCTACTATCCCTGCTGCCATAGCCAACCCTGAACATATGATTTTTGCACCTGTTGTTACATCCAACCTTGACCATTCAACTGTTTCACATGCTGTTACAGCCAACCCAGAACAGGAAACCCTTGTATCCTCAATTACACAAGCAATTAAAACCTCGACTGTAATTCCCCATAAGACAACTGTGAACACCAAACGCAAAATCAGAATCACCTCCCACACAGCTCAAAAACGCCTCAATAATGTTCAGCTAGAAAAACAACCCAACCTTATTGATATAGTGGTAATTGATCCTCAAGAGCCTCATTCCTTTTCCACAATGCAGGTTGTTAACGAATTCGCTCCTACTCCTAAAGATAAGAAAAGGGCAACTCTTACCCCTATTTCTTCTTTACCGAGGAAGCGAACTAGGTCATAAAAGTTAATTGCAATAGAAGTTTAGGCCCCCATTATAACTGACAGCATGACAACTACTTCTATTGTTGAGCCAACAATAAATCAGAAT
The DNA here is from genome assembly GCA_010110895.2 of Picea sitchensis. NCBI lineage: Eukaryota > Viridiplantae > Streptophyta > Pinopsida > Pinales > Pinaceae > Picea > Picea sitchensis. Next base: position 13,454 of record SNQJ01S0118585.1, read on the forward strand.
CCTTCTATCGCTGCAACAACTGTTCAAACCCCTACTGTCAATGCCACTGAATTGCCTCAAAAACTAAAACGACGATCCAGAAGGAAATCTCAGAAAGATATCGACAAATTTGCTGCAACAGAATATCCTAATATTACTGATACTCAGACACTTCTAGATTTTGATCTCAATGATATCAATCTAAGTGAAAGGCTCACTGATTTTATGGAGGTACGAATTCCTGGTTTCACCTTGTGCAAGGAATTCCAAGACACTATTTCATCCTTGCAGGCAGAATGTCAACGAGTTGCACCAGAATCATCGGCTTTTCTTGATGATTATGTACATCATTCATCAAGTGACGAGGTACAGATATTACCAGACCCCGACATCCCATAATTTCCTTCTTGTATGGTTGTTGAAGAACTCCCTGCTTCTTCTATCTTGATTAGCGAAGAAAACCCTCCTTCTACTGAACCTATGAAGAGATATTTTGTTTTTATATCTACCTTACCAAAAAGGAGAAATAGGTCGGCAAGACTTGTTGAAGCTGCAGTTGGATGGAAAAATATAGAGAAAGAAGTGCCCATTCTTCGCCCATTATCCTCAGTTGTTCAAAACGAAGTTGTTACACAAGAACTAACCTCTTCCCCGAAATTAGTTGTCACACAAGAACCAACTGACTAGGAAGAGGTTGTCACACAAGAACTAGCTGACCAGGAAGAGGTTGTCACACAAGAACCCACTAACCAGGAAGAGGCTGTCACACAAGAACCAATCATGTCAGATGTCATTGTTACACAAGAACCAGTTACAGAAACTAGAGAGGATAATGATGATGTGCCACTTGCTCAGTTATTTTCTCAGATTGAAAAGAAGATACAAGGTATTGAGAATGCCAAGATTGTTGAACTAAGAAAAGAAAATGACCACCTCAAAGAACAGTTAAATTCCCTAACCAAGGACTTGAAGGATGCTCAACAAACGAACTCGGGGAATTCAACTTTGGGAATATTAGCTCAGGCAATAACTGTTATGAAGGAAAATGAAGAGCACATGTGCTACCAATGTGGTAATATCTATTTTCAGGAAGGATATAAAATTTTCCAAGTACCAATGAATGGACAGGCTAAGAAACCAGCCAATTTCTCAGTAAAAGAATAATGTGACCTTACTATTCCACAAGAACCAGTAAGCTAGAGGAGATCTCGACGTCATAAAATAGTTGTTGGTTTACCAACAACTTCAAAACAAGCACCTCTATTACACTTACCAGTCGTATGTCGGCATGGATGAAAAACCTGTGTGGGGATCACCTAAGGTCCCTTTGTATTTTTAGTCGTCTGTGGTTTCCCCACACCATTTTTCTCCTTTGATTGACACAGTAGTCATGTCGATGCAATCTTCTCCTGACCATACCCTCGTTGTTGAGGGTGATGTGTCCCCTATCCCTGTTGTCTTGCATCCTCTTCAAGCTAGAATTGAAGAAGTGGTCATACCAATGCAATCTCTGATAAATCCAACTCTCCTTATGGAGGGTGATGCATCCTTCAATCATGTTGTCAGCATCCCTGATAATGCTCCTTCTGAACAATAGAGAGTTTTTCTCTCCCCGAGTAATCTCCCTCCAAGTCTCAAGGAAGTGCCTTTCGATCGGGATGGCCTTATTGTTGGGTATGTGTTATATTCTTTACATGTGTGTGTGTGGGTGCATTAGATTTGACAAATGCATTTGATGATCCCTAATTAATCCCAGATTAAGGGATTAGGGTTTTGGTATCTACGGAATACCTAAAAACATTGTATATATATTGTGTGGTCAATGGTGAAATTTGATATAATGAATATAAGAAAGGTTTTCCCAGTTGAGGGT
>SNQJ01S0118585.1:15355-27496 GCA_010110895.2 Picea sitchensis
AGAAAGGTTTTCCCAGTTGAGGGTTTCCGGTATAAAATCTCTGTGTACTCTGTGTATGAGTCATTGATTAAATTATGTTTTTCTTAAGAATCTATATGCATTGCTTCACTTCACAAGTTTAAAACTTACACTTGTGGGGTATCTGATGCCCCCGCCTATGGATTGTCTGGTAAGAGACATTATATGATATATCATGGATACGATAACCTCCACTGGCACTTTATCCTCCTCGACTTGGAGAGCTTTGGGTTTTCCCAAGCTTATGTCGACTATTCATAATATACTAACATTCCACATAAGTCCAGCTTGGGAGCCTTGGCCTGCCCCATGACTTGTTGCGTAGGATCTCCCAAACGAGTCTGATTTAAGCTCTTTTCTGACTCATCTAAAAAGCAAACAGATTATCGAGTAATTTGTCCCTTTCACACTCGTTAAATTGGACTTGAAAGGTCATGAGTCTTAGTTAAGCACTTTTCCAACTCGTCTTCAAAAAGTGAAAATATTGTCGAGTGAACTTGTCTCTTTCACACTCGTAAATTGGATTTGAAAGGATGTCTATTTGGCACAAGTTTATCTCTTTTTCACACCAAGTAGACTAAATGTCATGAAAAAGGACATTTTTTGGCGTTAAGTTGTGATTGCATATCATGCCCTTGCTTGCAGTATTGAGCTTATAATCGGTTCTCTCTTTGAGTTATAAATTGTTTGCCTTAGTAGTTTTGCATCTTCAACCAAGAAGAGCCTCATTTATATCCTCCACAATTTGACACCCTATACCTAGGAGGGAGCATTCCCCCGAGTGTCCATCTCTCGCATGCATCTCCTTGCATTGAGCATAGGTATGTTCCACTGTTGGAAATAGTTTTGCTTACTCTCGACACTTGTTTCCTCCTCTGTATCATAGCATTCATTTGTCTATGAAAAAACAAAAAAAGATGGGCAGGAAGGGAGTATTATCTTATATTGGCAACAATCGTGTCGTCTTTGAACAAAGAACAAATTTATTGAGTCTTTTTGTCATCATAATTTTGGGTTTAGCATGGCCTTAGGAAGTTGATCTTGTTACATATTCTTCTCTACTGACTGGTTACTCTTCCAGTCCCTATTGTTATCACTGAGAGTCACCCTCAAATTGTGGGAGGATAAGCCCAGTACCCATCAAAGATTTTGGTGGATGTTGGTTTTATATGAGTGGAGGTCAATGGACAAAACTCAATATATGAGTAATGTTCAACACAAAACTAGACAAGAAATGCACAGGGAAGTGAGGGCCACATTAACTTTAGTCAGTGAGTTGAGTTTAAGTGTGAGAAGAGGGAAGACTTAGTGAGGAAGGTGAACAAGATTGTTATGGGCATCCAGCTTTCAAGCAGCTTGAAGAAGAAAAACTTAGACTCGAGATCACTCTTGAGTTCAAGCTTCAGACACTGAAATATGTCCAAACAACACAGTCACAACAACACAATGATCAAACCTACATCACTATGTAGCTACAACAACTCGATTGGATCCTCCATGCCCGAGCCATTCAGTGTAAGAGGGAAAAAGATAACAAGGGAGCTGACTAAAACTGGTCATGATACCACTGTAATCAAATCTACATTACAACAACATTAAAACCCTCGACTAGATCCTCCATGCCCGAGTGTTTTAGCATAGTTTTTTACAGAGAGATGAAAGAAGTTGACTTCTATTAACATGAAAGTCTAAAATTTGATACATAACCAGAGAACAGTTCTAGCATCAAAACATTACAAAAATAGGGAACTCTTCTCAACAAGTTGACCAACCTAACAAAATATCAAAACTATCTACTTATACTCATAACTGTCTACAACTACCAAGAGCACGATCGGGCCCTTGCATTCAAGGCTTTCTGTCTGCGTCTTCTCTGTCAGACTGAGCATACATTCCTTCTTTCAGATGTGATCCCATCTTGGTATGGAATTTGTAGGTAGATCTGTCCATAGGGGAATGTTGGGCTATCAGTTTGCCTCCAAGGCCAATACTTCCATGCTTTCCATTTATGGGTTGAAACGAGGTTTCAACCACCATCCTTGCTTTCATTAACTACTTTCATCATGATCAAGACGAGGTTTGAATGCTTGGGGAGCTTCCATGGGAAGTTGGCAGCTCTTCGAGTCAATCCGTCACCTAGAAACCGTGATGGTATCCTTCTGCCACTAACACCGGCGTTTTGGCATTTGGCACAAAAATCATGAAATTTGCACCCACTTTTGTGCTTCCAAAGCTTTGGGCGCCATTTCTTTCCACTGCACTTTCCTACATGTGACCTCGGTCCATGACCTAGATCTTACCCCAAAGGAACTTCACAACCTCGCGTTTCGGGTGTTTTAATGTGAGCCTCTTCCTATTCTCCTGATTTCCAAACTCCCAAACTGGATCTTAGCGAGCATTAGCTCCCTTCCTATGGACCCCTCTGATGTGACCTCTGCTATGACCTAGGGCCCAACTTTCGAGTCTTTTGGGACTTGACGTCTTGCAAATTCGGAAGTTATCTTACCTTCCCTCTTCCTCTTCCTGATTCTCTGAAATTTTCCAGCGTCATATCAATGGCCCATGACCTTCTACAATCTGACAGTCCAAATCTCCTCTTCGCGAATCGAGACTTCGCGATCTTTGTCGAACAACTTTAACAATGCTTCAAACTCTCTATCCCCATGATTATTTTCCATCGTTGATCTCTCCCAATGAGATCTACGGCCCAGATCAAAACTTTGCTCAACCTTTGATCTCAGGTTTTACCCCCGACGCTAAAATTCAAGAAAATTTCAGATTCCGAACACCCATGAACCGTCGATCTGAACTCCACCTGGAATCCCGACCCTTGGAAGCTAAACTCGCCTATTTGCTTGATTCGAGTCTAGAATGGATCGCTCTAAGTGTACCAGGCTGTGATAATGAAGACTTAGACAATTGGCTAGGGGATTGGGAAGACATAAGGATCAGTGAAAGAGGCATGGGAGATGAGTGCTCAAACAGAAAGGGTAAACAAAAAAACAACTTTGCTGACTGAATGGGAAAAACTAAAGACATGGCCTGTGAAAGAGAGAAAAAAAGGGCAAGGAAACAAACTCGGGTATATCGAAACACACCTACGACCCTTGACAACCTTCTATGATAACATTTGGCTCCACAAGGGTCGACATGCTCCCTACGAGCTGCCAAGAACGCGTAGCTTCAGTTCCTAAGATTTGGGTTATGGAGTCTATTATTCAAAGAGAAATAAAAATAAAACAGGAATGGTATTTACAATGGTGGAACACAGACTATGGCTTCAAATAAATTTTTTTTTTAGAAAGTGCCCATTGAAAGGGCCACCAAAAATGTCAGAACCCTCCAAGTTATGCAATTTGTAGGTGTTGTTCGGAAATACCTCTAAAATCTTGAAGGGGCCAATCCACAAGGCCTCAAATTTACCGTGTTTTCCTTTGTCTTGTTTGGGAGCATCCCAATTGAGCACCAGATCTCCCAGCTGAAAATATTTCTTACTTGCGCTCTTGTCAAAGGCTTGCTTTATTTTCTACTGATGATCCTGCTATTTATCAAGCATCTGCTCCCTGATATGTTTCACTTCTACCAGCTACAATGTCCTCCTGACCAAGTCATTAGGTTATCCTTCATAGTCCTGGAAGAATTTAGCCACAAGAAAAGAAAGATGAGAAGGAAAAATAGCCTCGGTTCCATACACTAGCTAAAAAGGAGAAATGTCAAGTGACCTCTTTGTCGCAATCCTGTCAGCCCATAAGGCAAATTTCATCTTTGAATCCAGGCCTTTTTGTTGGCTTCTAACAGTATTTTTATAATCCTTATGAGGCTCTTGTTAGAATATTTCGCCAAACCATTCCCCTAAGGGTAGTAAGGGGTAGAATGGATCAATGTTATTCCATACTTCTCATAGAAACTGATTAATGGTTTGGCCCTGAATGAGGCAGCATTGTCTATAACAATCCTGCTTAGACGGTTGTATTTGGACATGATATACTCAAGGAATATTATGATTACCTTGTGGGAGGAATTCCTTGTAGGGATGGCTTCTATCCATTTGGTGAAATAGTCAGTGGCAGTCAAAATCCACCTGTCCTGACCACTTGAGGCTGGGTGAATTTCTCCAATGAAGTCAAGACCCCACTGCTGAAAAGGTTTGGAAACTACCATAGGCTACAAAGGAAGATATTTGAGTTGTTTCTTTCCAACAAAATTTTGACATTTGACACAAGCTCTTACCTTTGCACAAACATCAAAGAAAAGACTAGGCCAAAAATACCCATCTCTGAGGATTTTATAAGCTGTGGTCCTCCAAAAATGATGCCCCCCACATGAGTTTTTATGAAAAAATTTCATTGTTCTTTGAGCTTCTTGAGGGTCAAGACATCTCAACAGGACTCCCAAAGGATCCTTCCAGTATAAAACCTCAATAATGAAATATTTGATTGCTTTGAGCTTCAAATATCTCACCTTATTCTTATCCAAAATATTGAGAGGTCTTAACTTCTGCAGGAAGTATATGATGTCTTTGTACCAGGCACATTCTTCTAAGTTGAGAATGACATGAGAGTCTTCATCAGCAATTTCAGTTTGCTGATTTTTTGAGTGTGTATTCATGAGATTAACCCCCAATGCTTTGTAGTTTGATTCAGCCAACAACCTGGCTAAACCTTGTCCCTTTACCAATTTGGTGGGTTTTATCTCAATGCCAAACTCCAGGATTTTGGCAACCCACTTACTCCTTTTCCCATCTAAATCAGGTTGGATCAATATCTCCTTTACTGAGGCCGAGGGAACATATGCAATGACCTTCGAATGTAAGACATAGATTCTGAAATCCTTGAGGGCTTTGACCAAAGTATACGCATGCTTCTCCATTATATCATATCTCACCTCTGCGTCCCTTAGAGCTCTGCTGAAAAAGAAAATAGGTTGTTCTAATCCCTCTGAATTTCTCTGCAATAGAACAACAACCACTATATCAGACGAAGCAAAAGAAAATATCAAGAACCCTTTATAATAGTCAGGACTAACAAGCACAGGTGCTTCAGTTAGAGCCTTCTAATCTGGTCAAAAAAAATTATGGACTCAACAGCCCACTTTACTTCATTCCCCTTTTTGAGCATGTTTGTAATGTTCTTAACCAAATTAGCAAAATTGGAGATGAACCTCCTCAGAAAGTTTATTTTAACCAAGAAGGATTGAACTTATTTCTTATATTTGGGAAAATATAAGGCCTGGATGGCCTCTACTCTACTTGGATCGATTTTTACTCCATCTGCTGACACAATATGCCCCAGTAATTTACCCTCTTCCATAGCAAATAAGGATTTCTTGGGATTGAGGGATAGACCAAACCTCCTACATTTCAAGAATACTTTATCTAGATGGTGGCAATGCTCTTTATCAAACTTGGAGAAAACTATAATGTCATACAAATAGATGACTATGAATTTGTCCCTTTCTCCGATGAAGGCGATGTCCATGGATCGCTGGAAAGTTGCTCGTGTGTTCATCAATCCAAAGTGCATTTTGGCATACATGAATGTGCCCCAAGGAGTAGTGAAGGTCATATTTTCTCTATCTTCAGGCAAGACAGAGATCTAATTGTATCCAGAGAAGCCATCAATCATAGACAACTTGGATGAACCAGTCACCCTCTATAGAATATGCTCCATCTTTGGCAAGGGGTAGTTGTCCTTTTTGGAGTTCCTGTTCAAATTTATGAAGTCGACACATAACCTGATTTCTCCGTTATTTTTCCTCACAAGCACCAAATTAGCCACCCACTCTGAATATCTCAAGGGGATAATGATATGGGCGTCTAACAACTTCTTTACTTCCCTTTCCATAATAGGTAGCAACATGGGGTTTACCTATCTGAGTTTCTACCTAAAAGGTTTGGCCTCTTTTTTCAAAGGGATTTTGTGCTGCATGATGTTTGTTGCATATGTCCTTAGGTATTCATACTTCCAAGAAAAAACATCAGCAAACTTTCTCAAAATCTTGACATAATTAGCCTTATGCTCCTTCGATAGCCTGCTAGATAGCTTGACAAACATGGGATCCTTCTTTGTTCCTAGATTTCACTCAATCACATCAGTCGATTCAGTTGATCCTTCAACCTTTACAACAACATCATTTATCTCAAACAATCTCTCCAAATGGATAATACCCTTTGGAATATGGTTGCTAGGAAACTGAACAATATGGTGGTTAGAAATCTTATTGAGAAAAACATCAGTACGAGGGTTTTCTTCAGAATCCTAATCCTGTTCAATATGCATATCAAAAAATTCACCCACAGTATCGAGAAACTTTTTAATCTCTATATCATCCTCAAAGACCTTCCAATGCTTAACATTGTCGGGGATAGAGAGCATGTATTTTATTTCTACCTCGTACCTGAGTTTCGGGGGAAAGGGGACCCTGAAATTGCTTGTTGAGACCGCCAAGGAATCCACCACAAAGTTCTCCTTCCTTGGAACAAATGAGATATTGAAAGACATAAAGAAATGGTCAATCATATCCCATACTTCATTTCTATAGGCCCTTAACCTAGGTGCTTATCCTGATAGTGATTTCTGACTTGATGAACAATCAACTCAGCATCCCCAAATACTGCCAACACTTCAATATTCATGTCTTTGGCAGCTCTCAGACCTAGGATCAGAGCCTCATGTTCTGCCACATTGTTGGTTGCTTCAAATTCAATCTTATAAGACAACGATATGATCTCTTGGGTTGGGGAAATGAAAACTACTCCAGCCCCAACACTCTCCCTAGAAGAGGCTCCGTCAAAAAACATTATCCAAATAGAGCCATTGGAAGTAGGGTCTTTACAAGAGGTGATGGGATGCTTTTTGATTTCTATATGTGCTTGAGGACCATCAGTGAATTGTAATATATTTGTCCCCATATCAGTATCTACTACAAATATGGGGTGGTTGGTTGGATTTTCCTCATCTTTGATGATGTACACGAGTTGTGATTCCCTGTAAAGCCTTCTTTGTTCACCTCTAAACACTGGAATAGTGGCATATGAAGGTCCATCTGCAAGGTTCACCCCAGTCTCTTTATCAAATATCTAGACAAGATCATCCCAAACTTAGGGGGAACATCAACCACCATGATATCCATGACTACACTCTTCATGGGCAGCTGGAATAGAGATACGACCAAGTCTTTGATAACCCCAAGGCACTTCACCTTTATGGAATCAAATGAATATAGGTCGTGATAAGTCTTTGTAACCTCCAACCCAAGCTCCTCCATGAAAATCTTGGGCATAAGATTGTGCAATTCCCCTAAATCCATAAGGAAGTTGTGCAACACCTTATCATGGATGTTCAATGAAGTGTAGAATGGAGGGGAGGAGTCATCTCTATCTTCCACCAAAGTTCCCAGTATGATAGCAGGTTTTTCATCTTGGAGGTTGACTGAGTCAGTGGAATGAGACGAAGGTTCGGGCTGTAACAATTTGTAAAGGAACTTATTGAAACCCTCATGCTTGACTAAATCAAAAAGAGGCACGGGGGTCCTAATATTTTGAATCTCATGTTCAAAATTGAAAGAGGAAGGAGGCTTCATAATTTCTCTCACTTCTAGGATGATATTTTTGACCACTGGTGAGGGTTTTTGCACCTCCTTTTCTTTTTTGTTGTCTGCTACATCTTCAACATGCTTCTCTATTCTGGTAGGTTGATCATGAATATCAGGATCTCCTTCCTTTTTCTGGGACCTAAAGTTATATCCGTTTGGATCGTTGTTGGTTTTTTCCCCCTTGCTCAGCTCATTTAGTTGGTCGTCCATGAGAGACTCTTTGTATGTCGAATGAGTCAAATGAGGAAATGAGGAGGTGTCTTCGAGGCAATGAATTTCAAGATCAACCTCCTCTTCCTCTCTGTCTTCATCAATAACAATGTTATTTTGGAGAGGGGTTTGGATCTTCTTGTCATCCCTATCCTTGTTTCTTTGATCCCTCTGGATAATCTGTGGGACGTTATTCGGTATTTTGAAGTTACCCTTATTTTCAGCATTAGGAGAATTCCTATAGCTCTGCTTCCCTTCCAATTTTAACCTTTCCACCTCATTAGAAAGTGACTTTACCATCTTTTCCAATTCATCCACTTGAGGGTGAGAAGCAGAGGAACCAGAGGTTGAAGCTTCAGACATCCCCTTTCTTCTGTCTCTATCATCCTTACTCCTAAGTTTGTCAACTACCAGTATATTGGATTCTACTTCAAGGGCCACATCTTTCATATGAGCCAAAGAGGTATCTCTTCTTTCTCTTAATAGGAGGCAGAAATCAGGGTCGAAAGCACTAGCATAAGTAATTTTGGCAGAGGTTTTTGTAGGCTTAATCTTAGTGGGAATTTTGTTATACATTTTATTAAACCTCTTTGAAAGTAAGAAATGGATTCCCCTTCTTCTTTTTTAAGTGATCCAAACTCTGTAATATAGTAAAGGAAATCCTTTTTGTCCCCCTTATGTCTTAATAATGCATCATATAAGTCTTCAATCCCATAAATAGATCCAGGAGACAAGGCCCTGAACCATTTCCTAACCTCTCCATCAAGGCTATGAAGAAAAATTCTCATCCATACATCCTCATTCACAATGACATAATTATCTGCATAACTATAGAAGGCCGCAAGGTCTTCTTCTGCAGTTATACCTCCTTCACCTGTGAACTTGGGAAACTTATTAAGGTAGCCACTAGTTGGGAGGGCATTCAGAGGCTGAGGCAAAACAAGAGGGGCATATCTAGCAGCCACTATGGCATCCATTATGTTTTTGGGGGGATTGGCCCCTACCATTGGAATATGGACTGGAGGAGAACCAAGGGGAGATGAATTTCAGGAAGGTGAGACTGGGACCAAGCTTATGGGAAAAAAGGGGAATGGCTGAGTGTTTGGGGAAAAGGATATAGGGCTCAAGGGCACAGAGGTTTCCCCTTTTGTAAATGCAACAACTCTAATAGGGAGAGGAGTGGGAAAGCCCAGAGTGGGAAAATATTGTAAGGTCCTGGGTCTAAACCACAGTACCACTTCAGGGGAAACATGGGTTTCAAATATTTATCCTTCCAAACCAAAGCTAGGAGGGGAGAAACCAGCAGGAAAACTCCCAAAATTCAAATTTCTAGAAATTCCAACAGATGGTATGGTAGGAGAATGAGAAGTAGCTACTGGAGTTTCTAAAGAAGGATTATGAAAATTACCAGAATTAGCAGGTACAACAGTAGAAGTCCCTTCCTGAGGGGTCTTTCCTTTTCTGATAATTTACTCTGGGTCACCTTCAGGTGTAACTAGCAACAGCTGTGGAGTAGACCTCGTGTGTCTACCCTTCAGAGCCACAACTGAAACAATGAAGTAACCAAGTGCAAGTTGCAATATTCAAAATATTGATTTTTGATGCACCTTCAGAATCAGAAATTCTTTGTCATTCTTACCCAGTGAAATGTCTTCAATTCGTTCACCGACAATGGCGCCAAGAATGTTAGCACTGAGAGTCACCCTCAGATTGCGGGAGGATAAGCCCAGTACCCATCAAATGTTTTGGTGGATGTTGGTTTTATATGAGTGGAGGTCAATGGAAAAAACTCAATATATGAATGATGTTCAACATAGAATTGGACAAGAAATGCACAGGGAAGTGAGGGCCACATTAACTTCAGGCAGTGAGTTGAGTTTAAGTGTGAGCAGAGGGAAGGCTTAGTGAGGAAGGTTAACAAGACTACTATGGGCATCCAGCTTTCAAGCGACTTGGAGAAGAAAAACTTACACTTGAGATCACTCTTGAGTTCAAGCTTCAGACACTGAAATATGTCCAAACAACATAGTCATAACAACACAATGATCAAACCTACATCACCATACAGCTACAACAACTCGATCGGATCCTACATGCTAGAGACATTCAGTGTAAGAGGGAAAATGATAACAAGGGAGATGACTAAAACTGGTCACGATACCACGGTAATCAAACCTATATTACAACATCATAACAACCCTCGATTGGATCCTCCATGCCCGAGTGTTTTAGCACAGGTTTTTACAGAGAGATGAAAATAAGTTGACTTCTATTAACATGAAAGTCTCAAATTTGATACATGACTAGAGAACAGTTCTGGCATCAAAACATTACAAAATAGGGAACTCTTCTCAAACAGTTGACCACCCTAACAAAATATCAAAACTATCTGTTTATACTCAAAATTGTCTACAACTACCAGGAGCACGATTGGGCCCCTGTATTCAAGGATTTCCGTCTACATCTTCTCTATCAGATTGAGCATACATTCCTTTTTTCAGACGCGAGCTCAACTCGGTATGGGATTTGCAGGGAGATCCATCCACAGGGTAACTTTGGGTTGTCAGTTTTCCTCCAAGGCCGATACTTCCATGCTTTCCATTTATGGGGTGAAACGAGGTTTCAACCACCATCCTCGCTTTCATTAACTACTTTCATCGGGATCCAGATGAGGTTTGAACGCTCGGGGAACTTCCATGGGACATTGGTGGCTCTTCGAGTCAATCTAGCACCTAGAAACTGTGATGGTCTCCTTCTACAACTAACACCGACATTTCAGCCTTTGGCACAAAACTTGTGAAATTTTCACCCACCTTTGCGCTTCCAAAGCATCGGGCGCCAGTTCTTTCCATTGCACTTTCCTACATGCAACCTTGGGCCATGACTTGGCGCTTACCCCAAAGGTGCTTGACGACCTCACGTTTCAGCTACTTTAATGCGAGCCTCTTCCTATTCTCTTAATTTCTGAACTCCTGAATTGGAGCATAGCAAGTGCTAGCTCCCTTCCTATGGACCCCTTCGATGTGACCTCTGCTATGACCTAGGGCCCAAATTTCGAGTGTTTCGAGACTTCACCTCTCACTAATTCGGAAGTTAGCGTACCTTCCCTCTTTCGATTCTTGATTCTCCGAATGTTTCCAACGTCAGATCAACAACCCACGACCTTCTACAATCTGATGGTCCAGATCTCCTCTTCGCGAATCAGGAATTCACCATCTTTTCTGAAAAACTTTAACAACGCTTTGAACTCCCGATCCCCGTGATTATTTTCCATCGTTGATCTCTCCCAATGAGATGTACGACCCAGATCAAAAAATTTCTTGACCTTTGATCTCAGGTTTTACCCCTGGCACTAAACTTCGAGAAACTTTCAGATTCTGAACACCCACAAACCGTCGATCTAAGCTCCTCCTAGAATCTTGGTCGTTGGAAGCTAAAATCACTTGTTTGCTTGATTCGAGTCTAGAACGGATCACTCTGAGTGTTGCAGCATGTGATAATGAAGACTTAGACGACTGGCTGGGGGCTTGGGAAGACATAAGGATCAGTGACAGAGGCAAATGAGATGAGTGCTCAAACATAAAGGGCAAACAAAAAAATAGCTTTGTCGACTGAAAGGGAAAAACTAAAGACATGGCCTTGGAAAGAGAGAAAAACATGGCAAGGACACAAACTTGAGTATATAGACACACACCTACGACCCTTGAAAACCTTATGTGATAACAACTATGGAGAATTTCATCGATTCCTCCTGCATCTCATGGTTTCATCACTAATTCTATGTTGTCGGAGTCTTCCATATGTCTCATGCTCTTGTTCAGAGGAAGCCTATCAACCTATGTCGGACATTCCTTAGATCTCTTGACTTTTCATGTCGGCCATACCCTTAGTTTGTCTCAGAATTACATGATGTTGTAGTCCTATAATGCACCCTGTTCCTACTTTTATCATTGGTAGGTAGCCTTGAACCCAACAGTCGACTTTTCATCATTGGTCGTTGACCTTTATGATTTCCACTTTTATGATTCTGAAATGTATTATCTAAGACTTTTTAAGATGTTTTCAAGCCTAGTCTATAGATAACAATAATGTTAAAGATGTTTAAGCAATTTTGTTAAGAACCAAACCTTAATATAGCATGGAAAAACCTCAGGAAAAGTACTCAATGCCTTGAAACAGATATAATTTCAGATAATAAGCCTCTTAGAGGGGGCAACCTCCTTTTACCCCACTTAAATGTTCAAGTACAAGATGATTCAAAATGAAAATGTCTCTTTGGTATATATAGGAGACTAGGAGGTATAATTACAACTAATGGCC
>SNQJ01S0118585.1:27506-41308 GCA_010110895.2 Picea sitchensis
TATGTAAAATACTCATAGACAGCAGCATAATCAATGAACATAAGCACATAAACACAACAATTGATAAAGGAGTTCACCCCTCTCTTGGGCTACATCTCCTGGTCCAGCTTCCAATGGATCATTATTATTAATTTCTCAAAAGTTCTCAAATACATGCCTTACAATGCTCAAACTGACAAACCGACTGCTCCAATGGCTTCAGAGCGTCCCAAAACCCCTGTCTGGGCTCTTTCAGCACCTCAATCGGTCGAAAAACGAAGAAGTTAGGCCTCCTGGAAGTCTCCCTCTTCAAGCTTGTTGTCTCTGCATCTACAAATTGCACCCCTCTTGTTTGAACCTGGCTCACACGCATTTTAAAGAGTGAAAACCCAGCACCGGGTGCAACTGCGCCAACGGTGCAAACCGTAGGATGGTTAAGGGTGCTCCAGCCCCTAACTGCCTAGGCACCTAGGCATATGGTTCACGTGACCGCGCTCAAAGGCAAAAAGTGGTTAACGGTTACAAAACCGTGTAACTCCCTCGCACTCCAGGTCGTGGGCATATGTAATATGTAAAAACTGTGGGCTATATGTTATAACCCGTGCACCAATGGTCGCAATGTGTTATGGTCATATGTGTTAAACCGAAACCACGGGTCGGGGCCAAGCCCCAGCCCGATCTCCCGCCACATACACATATACATGAGTTTAAAAACATTGATATACACATATATTACAAGGAATAAGTGGCGGTGAAACAGTCGGCATAGGTTTGTGAAGTCTTTACACAGTGGGGGAGGTCCGGGTGTCGAACTCCGCGGACTCCCAATAATTTTAGTTACAACCAATGAGCTAATTCCAGGGTGCCACGTGGCAACACATGATTGGGCCACGTGGCACCCAATCATTGCCCAAAAATCTGCCACATGTCGACATCTGATTTGCCAGCTACCAACCAACAATCGCCTGACACATCATCACCTGACACATCATCGTATGGTCTGTACGGCCCTTCCACATCAGACCATACGGACTGTACAGTCAACATCAAAAATTTTCCCTGTTTGACTTGACGAACAGATCGCTATATCTCTCGCTCCCGACGTCCGTTTGAGACGAAACGAGTTGCGTTGGGTTCGAAACGACGAGGCCTATGCTCTCGTCCGGTTTGAAGAGATTTCGAGCACTTTGAATTTTTGAGCAAAATGTGATCCCCTGATCAATTAAGGATTAAGGTTATAGGGGTTATAAAGTTAGGGGTTAAGGTGTATATGGGATAGGGGTTATAGTGATTAATTTCCATATGGTTTAAGAGTTAGGGGATTTAGGTTTTAGGTTTATTTATGTTAAGGGTTACAATCATTAGGAGTCATGGGAAAATGGTGATAAGGGTTAGTGGTGTTGAGAGTTAAAGGTTATAAGGGTTAGAGATTAATATGGTTATTATTTACTATAGTTCTTATAGATATTAGATGACAAGTAACTAGGGTCGATATATGTAAGAAATTAAGGATTGTGTGGAAAAATAGTAATGATGATAATAGGTTATAGGGATTAGGAGTTCGGGTTTAGTATTTATGAGTTCAAAGTAATAGGGTTTAGATATGGTAGGGGTTAAGAGTTATATTTTTTATTAATTATGGTTTAGGGGATATGATAGTTATGGATTATAATCATGAGGGATTACGAGATTATTGTAAAAGGTCAAGGTTAAGAAGTTATAGGTGATATGGGTAGGAGTTATAATAGTCAAGAGTAACATGGGATATGATATACAGGGTTAGGGGTTAGTAATTTTAAGTTGTGTGTATTATAGGGGTTAGGGATTATGTATTAAAGGATAGAAAATAGGGGTGATAGGTTTATGGGAGATAGTCATCCATTGTTAAGGGTTATAGTCATTAATTACTATGTGTTATATGTTAGGTTTTATAATGGAAAAAGGACTATAAGGATTAGGGGTTGGTTGTTAGAGAATAATGTTTTGGGTGATAGGAGTTAGTGGTTAACTTACCTTGGTATCATATCCTCTTGAATATCACCTTTTATGTATAGGTTTTATATGGGATATATATGGTAAAATGTGAGATTCAAGAGGATATGAGACTAAGGTAAATTAATCTACCTTGATAGGATAAATATTGAGTAATAAAAATAATATTGGTTGGAACCCCATGTCTCTAGATTGGATTTATATGGGGATATTATCTATCGTACTATTGATGTGTTGGAGGTGAAAAATTAGGATATTAGCACCATATTAAGCTGAAAACAAACCTTAAGTGAATATGAGAAAAATCCATAGATAGAATTTGCATTATTGATACCAACAATCCTTGTCCAACACATATGGGTAAAAAAAATGTTATCATATGATGATTAATATTTTTTATCATTTGGTGTTCCTGGAATAATGTAATTTATTACAAGAACCTTACATGATTTACCTTATGAATAATGGGAAATGTATTTATTACAATTGTCTTACACTTGAGTGTGGATTTTGAAGATACATGTGCATATTATTACTTTAGCATGTAGAATATAAAATCTATATTTACTTTAAGTGGGATGTGTTATGTGAAAGGAATTAAAATTTAAAATTGTGTCCTAGCTTGAAAAACCAAGACTACACCTTGTTATTAATCCATTTGTTTGTATATTATTGAATTTCGACACATTAAAAATGAGGTCATACATGTAACTATAAGATATATAATCATATCATAGTATTATCCATTAATTTAACTCATGTTCCTATATTATTATCTGTTAACTCTTGTTCATTTTGAATGATAATGAAAATATCACTCATAAATAAAATGTCCATTAATAAGATAGATCCATGAACTATAAAATGACTAAGGTCTTCTAATAATATCTTTGTTAACCCATGAGCTATAATTGAGATGACTAAGGGTTTCTACTAAGATTTTCATCAATTAATAAGTTGTTTATAGATGAATAAGGGATCTTGGTCAATGCATAAGCTATTACGTCATTATGGGATTTTTTATCTCCTCAAATAACACAGTCAAATTTGTTTATTTTAAGTGATAGGAAGTTATTGAAAAATACATTTCTAAATTTTTAAGGTTCATTTTTTAGAACTTTAAGTATGTAATAAAGTTTGAAAAACATTTGATTTTGTTTTCCCTTCAAAAAGTCAAAAATTAGGTTTCGGTGGCTAAGCGCCTTTCCAAAAGGGTTTCTAAGCCACCGAAAGCCTTATATTTTGGTGGCTTAAATGCAAAATTCGAGGCTCTCTTAGCCACCGAAAGTGCATAAAAGTTTGTTTTTACTGTGCTGAGTCATCAATTTCAAATGATGATTATGAGCGACTGGAGAATATTTTTGAGAAACGGGTGGAGGTTTTTGTTTCTAACATGTCAAAGAACAATAAGATATCTCATTTTCCTACAGGTATCATGGATTGGGAGAATCGAATTCATCTCTGAGCCCTAATTTTCAGATCTTAGAATTTCCCTGTTTGACACATGTTTTTGAAATGCAGATATTGGGAAAATGAAAACAAATATCAAAGGACTGAGCGAGGTTTTTTCTTAAAACAAACCAATCTACAAAATCCTCTTCTGGTTTGTACACAATGGTTTTGGTTTGAGAGATATGGGTCAATCTTTGAGCAGAATATTTCCAGAAATTTTTGTCTTTTCCATCCACCTCATAAATTCGAATTTGAGATAGGAGAAGAGGTTATCAGAACCATCTTTTGAGGATCTGAAACTGCTTGTAAAGGCTATAAATCCTGTCAATTTTATAGAATGAAGGGGTTCAATTATGGAGACTAGACCATGCTACTACTATAATAGAATTTTATTTTACCATAATACAGATCACAAGTCCCTTTCATTGTTTATGTCAGATTATCATTTTCTCTCTTTTTCTGTGCTTGACTGATTACTGTTGTCTAAGTTTATCTAGTTGCAAATGACTGCCATCTCATTGGTCAACTCATAAACATTGATTTAATAAGTAATATGTGCTATATTTATTCATCCCATCACACATCTGATATGGTTGATAGATATAGACTTTCTTCACCCACCACTCAATTACTCATCTGACTATACACTTTTGAAAGCATTGTCTCATCTGGTTATGTATTTGACTATCTTGAGAGTAAGTCAATTATCTAGTATCCCATTTGATCCAATAAACACATAAAACCAAAACACATTTTAAGTTACCAGGATTCTTCAAGCTACAACCTGAGAAGGACTCCTAGAGTGATAACAAATTGGTGGCGTTGCCTGGGTGAGGAGATTGAAGCTCGGCTTCCTTGGGAGGCGACAAGATCCAACTTTGATGATAGACAAGGTTTGGACATATTTTCAGTTGTAATCATCTATCTGGCAACTCCATGAAGGACGGATTCAATGGAGACTCCATTGTTCAGAAGTATGTTGGCGACTCCATTGGTATGTAATGAACAAGAGGTATGCATTTTGTAATTTCTCAAATATTTTTGGTTACCCTCATCTAGTACATAGTAGGGATGAATATGAAAAAAGTCTTCCCATATTTGGAGGAGAAGAGTGGGAAGTGCCAGCTGAACACTTGCTGGATTTTCATGACTTTATTCATCGGCTTGAAATTGTGCATGAGGATGTTCAAATCAAGCTCTTCGGGTTTTCATTAGAGGGAATTGCTCGTGATTGGTACTAGTCTCTTCCTATTGCCAGTATCATCTCTTTGGCAGATTTTCATGTTGTTTTTCATGTGTTTTGTAAAGACAAATTTCTAGCTGATCTTTTATATCTCGAATGTTGTAATGAATTTAATTTATTAAATAAAGAACTAAACATTCATGAAGATTTTGTTGCAGTAGAAGATACCTCTCATTATGATCGAGATATTGATGATCTTCAGGATGTTAACCATAATGTAGATGTTTTTGACATTGTACTAAATACATGTACTGTCTCAGATTGTCATGAAGATCACATTGTTCCCTTTGAAAATTTAAAAGACGATGGGCAGATTGAAGGAACAACATGTAATAGTTTTGAATTTACAAAAGATACTAAGGGTAGCCCTCAGTTTTCTGATTTGCATACATAGGAAGATTGCAGAAGATATGAAGAGGAAGATGATGAGCTGAAAATTCCAGATCAGCAGTTCATCATGCATTCTTCTCAGACAGAGATCAAGCAGTTTGCATTCAGCATTGAGATCTGTGAAGGAAAAGAGAAACAACATTTCTTTCAGTTGGAACAACAGCATAGAGAGAGATATGGTGAAGAGGATAAAAAAGTTTCAGATCAGCAGTTGAGCTTGTATTTTCCTCCGACAGAGGAAGAACAATTCATATTCATCATTGACATCAGTGAAGGTAGCCAGCATCACTTTAATTTTCAGTTGAAAAAGTATTATGAAGAGGTATTTCTTTGTGTCTTTCATGACCCTTTTGCTGATTTTATGGAATCCATGAGCAACATAAATATCAAAACATTTTTTTCAGATGAAGGACAGTTTTATCATCTTTTCAAATTATATTTATGCATGATATGGCTTCCATTATTTTTTGGGTCAAGATCAAGAACAGTTTCAGTAAATCAGTTTCTGACATGGCTTCATTGGAAGCATGAGTTTACTTGATTAAGAAATAGTACAATGGGTTAGAGTAGAGTAGTGTAAGAAATAAGCTCGTTGTCCAAGCATTTCGTTTATTCCAGTTTGTAGCAGAAATATTAGTCAACTTATGTGAATAAAGGCAGGTCTTGAGGATGGAAGTTTTTCAAGGTGTACAAAGATTAGTTGCACAAGTCTCAAGAATTCTCAGAGATCGGTGCACAGGAAAAATGACTCCATGCCCAATGGCACAATAGAGTTTAGGTTATGTTTGAGTTTTTTCCAGGAAAGGCATCAGATCTGTGGTCCTTGAAACCTCACAGGGAGGCTTTCATCCCCAATAGGAGCCATATGTTATCTCCTCAAATAAAATTTTCAAAATTTATTTCATTCAGTGATAAGAAAGTCATTAGGAAAAACTTTATTAAATTTTTTTAGGCTCATTTTAATGAGTTCTAACTTGTAAATATTTTTGAAAAACTTTGGAGTGAGTCTTTACTTCAAAAAACTCGAAAAACAGGTTTTGGTGGCTAAGAATTGTTTCAAAATGGTCTCTAATCCACCAAAAGCTCTACTTTCGGTGGCTTAAATGCAATTTTTGGGGCTCTCTAAGCCACCAAAATCACAGAGTAGTTTAAAACAACTATTTTGATCAATTAAATCCTGTGACCATCAAAGTACAAGGATGTGATGGCACATTAGCTGCCGAAATCGATGGGAATTATCCAATGGTGATCTGGTAATTATTGTAAAATTATGATTTGATAAGATTTGACTAACCCTAAATCTATCAAACCCTATATCGCTACCACCATTTTCGGATCTGATTTCACCCACATCTTCTGCAATAATTTCACTCACCTAAAACCAGTCACGTGGCCTAGTATCTCTTCATTTTCGAAGTATGCTATTCTAATCATGATTTGAAAGCTCTCATTGCCTTATACATTCCTAAAATTCAGGCCTTTGTTTCCCTCATAACTCACCCTTGTTTTTTTTGAGCCCTAACTCGCCTCCATCAACACTGATATGGTTCCCCAAGAACAATTTTGTTTTGCAGGTACAAAAGAGCTCAGTGACATAGCCTATTTGGAATCACACCCTGAGGTGTGTCAAATGTCTAAAGATGTTGGATGTTACAGGGGTTGTGAAGCACCAAGCAACAAATAATATCATTGATAAGCTTGCTTTGACTACTAGGCATTTAGTTCATGGTGAAGTGTTAAGCATATATCAAGAAATGTATATTGGGAAGAGAATACTCATAGTTGGGTGACGTTCTTCCTATAAGATGATTGAGTTGGGCATGCAAAAGTTAGACCACAATTTCTAATCTGAAACTACCTTACAACAACTGCAGAGAACCATGTGTTTTAGATGCTCTATTTCCTTCTGTGCTTGGAGGAACATGTGCCATATTTGGTACATTCGGTTGTGGTAAAACTATAATTACTCCTGCAAACAAAGTGATCCATATTTTATGAGCAGAATGAAATGACTATAGATTATTACCAGATGCTTAACACAAAATAACAGATATATAGTAAATCTGGTTTTCTATTCAGTAAGGAAATAAGCTGAAACTGTAAAATGCAACGGAAAACAAGCTTGTTGGAATGGTGGCGGCTTATCTCTGAGAAGAGATGTGACGGTTGTGCTCATTCACAAGAATATGATTACAATGAGGCTCTCAAGGCATTTTTACAATAAATAGGAGTTTCAAAAACCCTAAACATCCAAAAACCTAACCCTAGGAGATGAAGTGCTAAAAGTCATGTGGGCCTCGTTTGAGTAAGTCAATACATCAACATCCCAGGGTCGTAACTTTTGCATACGATCTTTGTTTTAGGCATATGATAGCCCATTGGAAAGATCTATCTGAGGACTACAAAAGTTGCACAAAATTTCATGATGAAATTTTGCAACTGCAACATACCCCAAAAAAACATCGTTTAGGGCCTCAAAACGGCTCCAGAAGTTCAAGACCCGAAAAACTGCTAAAAATAGTAAATTATCAAAATTGCTAGAAAGTTGTTTTGAGCCAGCTGGAAAAGGTGGGTGGCCACCGATATCCACCTAGATCACAAAGGCATGTCTCATCATAATTGTTGCACACAAGAAAACATTATCAAAAGGTGTTGGATTAAATCAGGTGTTATTTGGTTTTGAAACAAATACATACTAAAGAGATACAACATTGATTTCTGCAACTTATTTGAAGCAGCCCTGAACTTAAATGAATAACCTTGAAGATCAAGAAGCAGAGAGGAAACATATTTTTTCAATTTTGAAATTTATTTTCAAAACAGATCTTTCCGTGCCTTATTCAGGCTTTCACAGCTACCCGTAGCCACCGAAAGCAAATCTTTCGGTGGCTTACATGCTAGAAATTTTGGCTCCTTAGCCACTGAAAGCATAGAAAATTGCAGATTGCTCTTCTTTTTTCTCAGATCGATTATTTTTGTTTCCAAATCATGTCGGGATGGCTTTTAATGAAATATAATAATTAAAGGGATATATAACATCATCCATTTTCATATTTTGAGGTAGATGATGAGGAAAGAAGACTAAGTGGTCTTTCTATTTTTTGGTAAAAATGCACAGATTTTAGTCAAAAAGTCAAAATTCGACTTGGAAAAGGTGTATTCAAGAGAAGATGATGAATATTAATTAAATATATTATCATGTATCATCCATGGGTACAAGTGGCACTTCATTTCATCATTGGAAACATTCTAGGAATCAAATCCTAAAATGTAGGAATATGACTAGATTTGGAAATCTGGATTTTCCTGTTTTAGTCACCTTCTTGGGAGACAGATCCTGATCAGCTGGAAGAGTATTTTTAGAAAATAAAGGAGGCATTTCATAAGAACGAGATGATATTCAATAAACTCTATCATTTTCCCAAGATATATCTGGATTTGGAGGATATACGTGAATCTTGTAGTAGCATATTTCCAGAAATTAAAAAACTTTGTTTTTCCTGTTTTAGTCACTGACTTTGAGGACATATTATGATGATATGGAAGAGTATTTTTAGAAACTGAAGGATGTATTTCATTAGAACGGGCTGATATTCAATAACCTCTCTCAATTTCCCAATATCCATTTGGATTTGGAGGATATATGTGAATCTTGGAGCAGCATATTTCCATAAATTTCTATCTTTTCCAACCACCTCACAATTTTGAATTTGAGATAGGAAAAGAGGTTATCAGATCCATCTTTTGAGGATCTTGAAACTAATTTGTAAAGATTATTTAAGCTCATATATGCAAGAGGCAAAGGGGTTCGACTATGGGAACTTAACCACTACTATTGTATTCTTCAAACTTTTTGAATATATTTTAGACATAAGCTTATTTTGCCATCTTTGTTCAGACTTTCATATTCTCTCTCTTATATTACTTGTATCTGAATATTATGTTCGTTGTTTATTGTTTATTTGATGTATGATAACTATCAACTTGTCATTACATCCATAAACATATAATCTGCAAGTACTTCACTTATTTTATCTCGCCATTCATATGTACTTTGTGTATATGTTTTTGCTAGTATTATAGATATTCTCCATACTTTCACTGTTTATTAAACCTTCTGAACACCTTTGGTTGAAAGCCTTATATTTCTGAACGTATTCATATATGTCTAGAGTGTGTGTGAGATGTTATTGAGTCATCCATCTCGATCCATTTGATTAAAACATTACACGATTAGTTAAGTTACTAGGCATCTCTAAGATAAAACCTCAAAGAGTTTCCTAGAGTGATAACAGGATTCTTATAAAATCTTGGTCAATCCATGAGCCCTTTGATAACTAAGGGCCTTTATTTCCAGGTAGATAAAAATATTGTTCCAATAGAAAACCTTGGAAAATAGAGCAAAATGGGCCTTCTTTATCCATAAGTCTTGTTCCTTTATCCATATTTTAGAGTTTTGTTAATATTCAAGGCATAAATATCTTTTCTCTTCATGTAATGATCCTCGTAAATAATTTTGGCATTGTCAACCTAATCTACTTGAAAGAGTACTCAACTATGGTATAATTTTTAATGCAGTTATGCATAATGTCCATGCAATTATCCTTGAGTCTCACCTAAATTGAATGACACTCTACATGATGGTGAACATTGTTTTATAAAAGGGCAATAATGACCAACTGAATCTATGCAATGGCATGTTTAGAATCATATGATAGCTTGATTGATTATTGTTCAATATTGATAGATGGATATAAAATCATAGTTTTGAACCTCCTTGTGACTCTTTTAAGCTTGTTGCACTCATTATAGGACCCTAGATATAAGCTTGTTACTTTAATTATATTGCACTAAGGAATTTAATTGGTTGCAAATGGAAGGTGGTTTAAAACTAACTTACAAAGAATTGAAAGGTATATAGTTATATATATTCTCCTAAAAAATGCTATGTAATTGAACTGATTGATTCTAAATGGGAAATATATATTTTATAGAGTGAAATGAATATTTTCAATTATCCACCCATTGGTGGTTTGACGGAAATTGTTTGAGGGATCGTAGTGGGTTTGCTAATATAGGATAGAAAAAGACCAATCATTTGTGATAATAGTTTATTTGGATGATCATTTTCATATCCTTATCTTCATCATTCTCACTAAACTTCAATAAATATTTAGAGTACATGAACCTTATTGTAAATTTGAACTAGTTTATGAATACTCCCTTGGGTTAGAAAATAATTGATCCTAAAGTGAAAGAGCTTGATCATTGATAGAGGCATTTCTTATAAGACTACCTTTTAAGTACTCTTGTAATATTTCCCTTCTAGGTCAATATCCCAAGGGGTGGATGTCAGAGTTAAGCATGGTCATCTATCTATCATTCTTATTTCATGGAAAAATGTCATGAACTAGTAAAACATCATATATCATTGAATCATATCTCAAGGAAAAAGTCATGCTAAGAGATAAAAACAAATTGTTTGTTGAGTTCTAGTCATGTTAGGAAATAAGAACACATGGGATTTATAACCATAATGAATCATGTGGTTGACCAAAATATGTTGATTATCAAACTAATTAACACACAATTACATTAAATTTATTCCCTTCTTCCAAATTTGTTCCTACTTCCCTACATTAAATGTATTACGTAGTAACACTTCACACCAATGCATCAAGGTAGGTATATAAGTTTTTTCTTCTCACTTCATTTTGTGCATCATGGCTTTCAAGAATTAAATAATAAATATCTAATTTAGTATCCATAATCAATAAATCTTTGTTCAATAATTTAATTCACCCTAAGAATTTAGAGTTCCTAATTAGTGCCACTAAGGGAGTAAGTTCACATCGATCACCAATATATACTTAACACATGACATGAATACAAATAACCTTACCTAAAGATACATATCAAAATAGAATTATGTCCTAGTACCCTTTTGTAGATTCCAAGGTCCTTTTTAAAAAAAAATTAGGCTCTATTACACACAATATATATCCCAATTAGGTTTTGAACTACTCCAAATTCCAAAAACCATACATAAAAAGGTTTTTGAATGGGAATATCATTAAAATCCCAATGTGACAACATTATTTCTAGTAGATGCCATAGGAAATTGAAAATCATTTATAGTATATGCCATTGGATTTAAGTGATCATTGGTAATTTTTAACTTGAATTGCTCACCCACTTGAACTTTCACAGTTGAACTACTCACACATATATGAATATCTCACTCATGTGCAACACGTTTTTTTCAAACAACTCAATCACCTACACCCAATGATGAATTCACCTACACACTCAACTAGAAGTTGTGTGGACTAAACATTATTCAATTGTGTCTCTTATCAAGTATGTGTACTAAGTATTTTTCAATTATTTATTTTACTTTATTTTTTGCTTTCATTATTTTCAACCATATCCACCATTTGAAGCCCCGAAAACAAGAGTGAATCCCTATCCAATGTATGAAGAAAAATAATCCTTTCGATTCATGCTCTTGAACTCATGTCGAATCTTGGTAATGGGATAGTTTTAATATTTTAACAAATTGTAGTTACCAAGAAAAATTATGTACAAGTTAGAAAGTAGTCATTGTAGGGAATTTTACTTGATTGAGAAAGAATCGACCTTTATATAAAGAACATTTATCAATTTTTTTATAACCTAAACCCTTCCTCACTTTCTATCCGAGGGTCCATTCTTTATCTCATTCTCATCCCATTCCCAATCTTCCTTTAAATCCACTAACCTATCATAGGAAATTCTAGAACCATTTCACCCATATTAAAAAATCATTTTTCAATTGGATATCTAATCTAGTCTTCCACCATGCCAATATCTATGTGTTTTTGGACTATTACTTGACAACATAGAACTTTACCAACTATCAATATCCAAACTCATTTAGATACCAAATCTTAGCTAAAAATATTGATGACTCGGTGTTTTTCCCATTTTTCCTTTGTCCAAATCCCTTTTTGCACATGGATATTGTACAATTTATGTTTTATTAGCTCTTTTTGAAAGTATTCTCCATCAATTTGCTATGGATCATCATAAGGTATGTGTAATTCTTATTTATGATGAATTTCTGATGGTTTATCCTTAATTGAGTAAGTATAATTTATTAACACTTGTCATTTGTTTGAAACAGGTCAAAAACGTAATCCAACCCTCCATCTAGCCCTTTTCCAGGCAGTGAACTTCAAGCTCAATTTTTGGAAGAATGAAGTGGAATCAGAAAAATCTGGCATATGTGTTTTGTGTCTAATATGCCTAATTAGGTCCCACTCGAGCCGTTTCCTGAAATTATGGATGTATTGAGCAGTTTGTCGCCCTTCATCCAGTAACCGAATTTACATCAAACAGATTTGACCCTCGATCCAGGCCTCCATCTGTCCCTCCATCCAACCCTCAGAGTGTAGTGCAGTTGGCGATTGGAATATTGGTGGGCTCTCCTTGGTGAATCCAACACATGGGTTTTTTTCATGCTCAATCACTCAAGCTATAGAACTCAACGCATTCGAATTTGAGTAGTTGAGCCGACTTCTATTTTGAGCACATGAAGTTGTTGGAGAGATGTTGTTTGTTGATAGGTTTTAATGAATTTCTGTTTTAGAGAGAGTGTCGACCCTTTCAGTTGTCGACCTCTCAGATACATTGTAAATTCTATAAATAATGGAGTCCTTCGGGATGAAGAGGACACGATTATATACATACAACCATTATCTTGGATTTCTCTATAAAACTTTGTTTTGATGATTAATACTAATGCTATGTTAAGTTTGTGACTGTGTTTTACATTGGAATAGTGCCATGACTGTATGGGGGGGGCACCAGTGGTCTGGATAGCTTGTTCATATCATTGTATATTTACATTTTCACATTTTACTGTCATTACTTTCTAATTGTGGGTTGCTTGTTAAAATTGTGTTGTTGTGTATATCTTTCTATATAACTTGCAGATTGCTCCCTGGAATTGTATTTTTATTACAGGATACTCACAGTTGTCCATATTTAATTGACTATACTCTAATATATAACATATTTTTATGGAGCTTGAGTTTTATTGATGGATATATGTTCATAGCCATCACATTGTGCAAATTTTACACAGGATTTTCTTCTTTGTTTTATAAATCATAAATCATTTGTAGATTGGTTATTTAGGTAGTGCCTATAACAACTACATTTTTAGTTAGTGAGATCAATGTAAAGATAGGGTTCATTCCTCGTAGGATAAATATAATTGTGAGTCTTTGAATAAGTATTTTAAGAATAGATTTATTTGAATAAGTATGGTAAAGAATTGCTTTTAAGAGATAGTTTTCCTTATGAATTCACTACCCATAATCATAGATTAATCATAGATTTCTTTTGAATAAAGATAGTTTGCTTTGATTAGTTCATTGTCCATAATCATAGATTGTTTTTAAAGAAAGATAGCTTGTTCTATTCAATATTTTATTACTTAGAATAATGAGCTCACCATTCATAGTTGGAGATTACTCTGTAAATTTAAAGTAAATATCTTCATTATTTGAGTTTATTGGCATTAGATTAGATTAGGATAGACTAGGCTATATTAGAGCTCTATACCTGCACATATAGTGCTAGCACCTCGAATCTTACGAGCCTCGGGTTGACAATTTAATGTCCAAATAGATAGCATATATTTCACTCGACAAATATGAACAATATTTTAACCCTAGCCACCAATATCTTTGGGAGTTGC
>SNQJ01S0118586.1:0-14274 GCA_010110895.2 Picea sitchensis
TATTAGTTCATGGTTGACCATAAAATATACACCCCTTTATCCAAAGTTTTAAAAAATAATTATTTATTTTAAATTTTAAATCTCGTTTATTTGATATTTTATTGGCCAGAAACTTTGAAGTCTTATTGTTGCCTTCACTTCCCTCAATGTTATTATAATAAATATTTCTTGTTTTTTTATATATAGTGTCAAAAGTTGGGGGCCCATCTTGCAGAATTTGTACTAAAAAATTCAGGCTCTTATCTTATGACTATCAAACTTCATACGGTGGCGGGTATTGCGCATGCCAAGGCCTTGCGTACTAGTTTTATTTTAGGTGAGTGGACAATTCATTTAAGTGATATAATGATTTATTATTAATAATATTTTTTAAAATATATGGATTTAATGATGAAGAAAAGACCAACAAGATTTTTTCATTTGTTTATCAAATAGTGAATAGTGTGTAGAGGAGACTCGCAGGAGACTGCACGCGCAGACGAACACTTCACGGTCATTGACAATGAGAGTGCTAAGGGGGAACCGACAGGGTCACAGGGTCTGGAAGCGACCATGGAGCAGTAGAGAGGGAAGGAGACATGCAAGGCCGAGTACACCAGAATGGGTGGTGAACCGAAGGAGGGTGGTAAGTTGTGGGAAGGAGGCACGACCCCCATGCCACATCCCATATCCACCATGTAGGAATCGTGGTGTGTCCAACCACCATTCTTCCACCCGGAGCACTTGGATCTGATGTTCAACTTGAGGAGTCAGGTGGCGGACCAACTTCACAGGGACATCCTCATCAGCCAACGCATCGATATGTTATATGACACCTACTCCAACGCGCCAGTAGGGTAGAGGTGCCTGACATGTGCACAATATTTCGTGCTTCCAGCTCGAGTGGGAATGCACGAAGAAGATGTTGACATGGCCACCTCAGAGGCCACCCGGTAAATGTTTTCATTCATGTTTCTGGTTAGAATTGTAGTTTTGGTTAGATCTATGGCTCTAGAACTGCTCGGGTTTAAACATGTTTTATTTTCAAGATCTCTAGTTCATTTTCAAACTGTGGGTTGCCATCTGCCTTGGTTTCCTACCGGCAGGGAAGATGGCTTCCTATTTTTTGACATGGCCAACACAGGCTTCTAGTTGTTTCGATTTTTGTTAATCTGATGGGACAATTGGCAGAACAAACTCATATGTATTTTTTGGCAGCTAATACAATAGAATCTACCTTTATTTTTACTTAAAAAAAAATAATTCTATATTTTTCTTTTTAGAAATTCTAGAAAATCATAATCATATGTTATAAATTTTACATCTTCTAATTTATTAACAATGAATTACATTATACAACTTATGGGCCTCCCCAAATTCCTTAACTCATGTGTACTTTTCAATAACATAAACAAATTGAGAATTGCTTCAATAATCCATGTTGAAGGGTTGTATGTTTCTAATTGCATCCTAAATGTTTTGGGTTCGCATGTTAATGAAATGTTTGTATTAATTGCCAAAAAAAAAAAAAAAAGTAAAACAATTATGCACATTTTTCAACATTAATCCACTTTACTATAAAGGAGAGCATGTTACTACAAGAAAATTTATTTATATATTAAAAATTTAAAATTAAGTTTAAAGATTATAATTGTCTTATATATTTTATGAATTTAAATATATATAGAGAGAATTAATTAGAAATATTGGGAGTAATACTAAGAAGGGTTTAATGTAACCTAGAGGGATTTAGCACCAAAATACCCATGGTTCATGTTAAGGATCTAGCCAAGCGACTCTAATGATATGTGGTAGAGGTACCACATCCGTGGGTGCAACTCTTATGGTTGATAGTCAACGCTATATTGTGTTATCATGAGACCCATGTTGTAGTTAATACTACATAGCTCTCATAGTATTCATATTTTGTATTAGGTTCATGAAGAAATTGAGCATAAGAATATTAGGGCAAGAAGATTGGCAGAAAAGGCCTCAAGCCATAATTCTCAACATTTTATTCATCTTAATGATACAAATATATAATACAATAATGAAACAACCTCAATTGTTCTCACATCTACACCTCATTAGGAGATAAGGTAGGAGGAAACAATATAGGAATCTAGAAACACACTTAGGATAACAACTATATCCTAGTATGTAAAATATAAAAATTTGGTATACTAAGACTTAATGATTGTATATGAGAAAGAGACTAACATTCCCCCCCTCAATCATAAGTCCAAACAACAATACCAACAAACCAGGTGCATAAGTTGGTATATCTCCATGTCTTCATGATGAAACTCCTGAGCTGAGCCACAATGAAGAACTGCCTAAAAAACTGCCAATCTGGATGTTGAATGGTTCATCTGAAATGAACTAGAAGAGAGCTGAGATATGGAAGTGCACAGCTGCAATATCTGACCATTCCCTAATTGCTTGACAATTCGATCATTTTGTCAACTATTTGAGCTAGAAGAATTTGATGTCTTCTGCTAATTGGTGAACTTGTAGTATCACCACTCTACGATCAGTGTATCACTGAAATTTCTCTATGAATCTATGGTTTGGGATGACCACTAACCAATTGATACCATGTATATGATGGTTTTTGGATGACCACTAACCAATCTTGACACTTTTAGGTGTCCAACAACATCCCAATGTATCATGTATATGATTCAATTGCAAGTCATTGAATCATAATTCTGCCAAATTCTATCATCTACAGACCGCAGTTGCCCATTTGGAAAATTTCATGCNCCACTAACCAATCTTGACACTTTTAGGTGTCCAACAACATCCCAATGTATCATGTATATGATTCAATTGCAAGTCATTGAATCATAATTCTGCCAAATTCTATCATCTACAGACCGCAGTTGCCCATTTGGAAAATTTCATGCCCATCTGGCATACTTGATGTTTGTTGTTGTTGAAACTTTCTGTCTGACCACTATATTCAATTCCATCATCAATTCCCCCCTTTGTCAACTGAAAGGAGAGACCACAAGTGGTTTCATGAACCATCTTCATTGGAATTTTGAACTCCCCCCCTTGAGGTGCATGAGAGTTTCACTTTTACTCCATTTGTGTACAACTCAAAGTGGGCATGTGGAATTAAACAAATGTTATCTCATCCCGTGAGGGCCATGCTCAAAAGTTATGCCATAAGGGGACCACTTATGTGAGGTACAAAAATGTTATGTGCTACAAGATTGGTCTTTACTCAAGATTGAATTCTTTGGTAATACTTATATAATCGCTTGGTTGTTGATGACCATTTCCAAGGATAAATCCACTCATAGTGAATCTTTAATCTTCCAGGTTTCTTCAATGTTGAACATCTGTCTAAATAATGGTTATTCTTGCCACAATGATTGAAAGGATGGAGATCAAAACACTTATTCTCCATGTGACCAGCTCGATTTCAATGTTGGCACTTAACATCCTGATCTTCAACATTTGAAGTTGAATTTTCTTGAAGGAATCTAGCGCTCACAAACAAAATTGGTTTGGAGTAATTTGGAATATGAAAACTGTTTTGATTTTCATATCATAAGCCATGTCGATTTCTATTGAAGTGTAATTCTTCCCAAGGTTTGATGATCCTCTTGGAAATATCATTTTGTACTTGATGATGTGCTTCACATTTACTTTCACTTATACTTGTTGTATCACATTGTGTTTTGGCATCTTTTGCTTGCGATTCGTATTCATTGGAATTTTCTTCTAAAGTTGTCTTGTTGATTTGTTCCTTCATCGATTGTTGATCAAAATCATCATCATCATCATCATCATCATCATAGAGAGGGTTGTTTTGAACAAAAACTAGTTCAGAAAACTTCACTGGTTGTTGACTTTTGAGATTTATCAACTCATCATTTAATAGTTGGGATTGTTCTTGAAGAAGTATAACTTTAGCTTGCGTCACTTGCAAACAAGTTATCACTAACTGAAGAGTTTATTTGTTCAATATCACTATGTTGTCTTCAGTGGTGTTTATTAGAGTGTTCAATAACTCTAATAATTCACGACTTCACTCCATTTGAACACACTCGTTTGAACCTCTCGTTCACTTGCTCTTCTGGATCGCTTGTACTTGCTCAGTTCAAATTTCTTCCAGGAAGTTGAGGATGTCATTTACCACCGAAAATGCATCCAAACTTTTGATGTTTACAATGATTTGAGTTAAAGTACTCAAACTAGTCAATTTCGACTCAAAATTATAATGAATCTTGGGTGTCGGGCTCAGTCGAGAATGCACCCAATTACAAATTCAACTTGATTTGATTGGACACTTACAAAATAATTAAATTTGATCTTGATTACTTACAAATATGTAAATGGTGATGACAACTTCGTTAATATCTCATCTAGAGTGGTGCTAGAAGTTAATGAGATGGGAAAATTGTTTTACAAAAATTTGAGGGATATAGTGGAAAGAACGTATAGACATAATTTCCACTTATAATACAAAAATCATTCTAATGACTCCAAAATCAGGTTATGCATAAACTACAAGAAACGTTTCCAAGGAAATGGTCAATGCGACCTATGAGACTTGCAATAGGAAAAACTTACAATTACAAAAAAAAATCATTTAAAAAGTATTATTATTAAACATGTTTTTCTATAATATGTTCCAAAAGTTATCAATTTTTTTTTTTTATTTATTTACATTCATGTCAGTGTAAAAAGAAAATTATTGTGCTTTTTCATTTTTTAGGAAGATTATGAAAATTCCAAGAGAAAAATGATGGGAAAATCAATACATACCAGTAGGGATATTCAAAAAAGTGTACATGGAGAAGGAAAAAGAAATGAACATAATTGCATAGAAGGAAGAGTCATCCCAAAAAAACGTGCATCAAAGGTATGTAATAATTCATTTATTCTTGTATGTACATCGATTTAATTATCATCTGAAATACTTATTTTCAATTGTTTTGTTGCAGAAAATAAAAAGATGGAACCCATTCAGCACATAAGACAAGATGAGAAGGAATAAAAGGATTGATCGCAAAGTTTGCGAGTACTTACGTTTTTGACCTTACTTAAGATTTTATATTTTTTGTGATATTTATATTTAAATAATTGATTTACACTCATCCATGGATGTCTTCTAATAAGTTCTAACACACAAAGAAGATCCAACCGAATAATTGCTCAACATTGAGTTAAGTGAGGGTTGTGAGTATATGTTGAAGTATCAAGGTTTAATCGAACAATTTGTAAGTAGATATGTTTTTTAACTTCCCTTATTTTATAATTAATGGAACAATAAGAAACCTTTATATTAATTATATCGTCCATGCTTTGTCATGGCATATTAAACATACATGAAACACAATATGGAGTGCAACCAACATAAGAGATTTTGAGACACAACATTCAACATGACTTCGAAAGCATGTGTATTGTTTATGAATAACTCATTGCCATGGTACACTTTTTGATTTACGCAATCATGTATATTCTACTATATAAATGTAGATTTACTTATCACACTTTATTTATGTGTTTTCAGATGATCCAAGAGGATCCATAATGCTAAAAAATGATCCATGAGGATCTAAAATGCCTAAAATTTGACTTTCTCAAATTCTCTTCAAAATTACTTCATTTCATAGAGCTCAACGATAGCTTTCCAATGGTACAAAAATCACCTCAAACAAAGTTCGTATAAAAAAGTTATGGCCGGTCAAATTTTTGGTCAAACAAGTCAAAAGTCAAAGGGGGTGCCATGTGGCTTATCTGTTTAGGTCGTAAAATTGACAAATGATGTCATACTGACATCAACATGGTGATGCGGAAGAACGACATGATGCCATGTGTCACCCGGAAATGACATTTTTAGGGGTCCATGTGGACCAATAAAAAGGTGCCACGTGTCATCCGTATGTATGACATAGAATCCGTACAGTGACGTGGAATCTAGGTGGAAGGTACGATTGGCAGCCAAGTGGAATATCCATACAGGTATAGGCAGCAGACACATGGACCAGTGAAAGCATGAAATGTGGACCAATCAGAGAGTGCCACGTGACACTCTTTGATTGACCAATAATTGCTAAGGGAGAATAAAAACTTGTTGGGGTCGAATGGAATAGAACCCATGACCTTTGGAGGAATATTCCCAAAATACTCCAATATTCCAATGCCTTAACTTAATATACCTTACCACTAGGCCACATGATGTTTTTTATAACGAATTGCAAGAGTATATTATTTAAATTTATAGTTATATAACAATACGATATAACAATGCACCCAAAAGGTGAGCTCACGGGGATTGACCCTGTGACCTCCACTCACATATGACAACAACTTAACTATATTTCACCTACCATTGTGCCATGATACTTTCTTTTTATAACTAACTTGGAATATATTACTTAAGCCTGGTTTAATGCAGTCTGAGAATAAATGGAGTTGGTTGGGGTTCGACCCCCAACGTAGACCTATATAAACTCAGTCTCCAATCCCTGTACAAACATGGAAATGCATGACAAAGAGAGGGATTGCATATAATTTCAGGCTAAGTTCATAATTTTTCCTCGTTTTGCATGCAATAGGTGTCCCTCTTTTGGGTTCATCTCGTTTTACGTGCTATTGTGTTATTTGAGGGAAGTATAGGGTGTTTGTACTCATTTTTCTCAGAATTTCAAGAGGAATCTGATGGTGATGTCTATTTTGTACAAAAATGCTATGTATGAAAATTCTTAGTTCAATTTTTCATGTATGAGACCCATAGTCTCATTATGCATGAAAAAAGGGTTTTTTTTGGCACCGGTTTAGAATATAGATGAGTTTATACTCATTTTTCTCAAAATTTCTCGAGGAATTCAGTAATGACCTATGTTTCTGGGATTGAACAAGATAATTGAAGAGTGACATCAAATTTGGCATTGTAAACCCATTTATTGTAATTTTTGGCATTTTGAGAATTAATAAGAGTGGTCTATTTCTCTCTATTTTGGCACTCATTATTTCCACAAGTTATATTGATCAGTTAATAAAGTTTATGGATAAGTAAGACATTCACATGATATTTTGAAAATAATCAAGTCAATCTTCAATTTCCTGAATCTAGTTGGATGTTTATGTGTAATTATGAACTAATTGAGATCTAAGGATTTTTGGGCTTAATTGGTGTCAAAGTTTGTTGATATTTCAGATCAAGTTGGTATAACAACTTGTTTGGTATTTTCATATCATGTGGTATCGAAGATGGTTTTGACATTTATTTGCAAGTGAATGATTACGAGGTCCAAACTCAAGTTTGGTGAAGGATTATTTGAAGCGTACATTCCTAAGATTGGTTCGAGGCGTGCATTTCAAAGCAAGAAATGGATTCAACAAAAGATATAGATTCTTCTAATCGAAATCCTTTCAGTACTGAAGAGGCATTCTTTTCTGCGTTCATGAAAATGAAGTCCACAGTGGAAGAAATGTATGAGGATCGAAATAAGGCCAAGATAACTGGTGGTAAAAGAAAAGGAAAGCCACATAACTTTGAGAAGCAGTCGAAGTTCAATCCTATATGTTTTCACTGCTAGAATAAAGGACACGATGAGAAGCATTGTTGGAAGTTGCATCCAGAATTGAAATCGAAGTGGGCTCAACCTAGGAAGAATAAAAAATAGACCACAACCATCGTTCAAGATCTTGGATTAGATTCTGAGGATGAAACTGAGGTTAAAACTATGGGCATTAAAGGGAAATTTTCTATTTTACAAGTATCAGTTCGTGTACTTCTTCTTCAAAGACTAATGTAATTCGTGATGGAAGGAAAATAAAATATATGTTTAATTTACAGGTTATCTTAAAGAACACTAATATTGATACACTTGTTGATAATGAATCATAAGTGAATCTTATTTCATATCAAGTTGTTTAGAAGTTGGGATTGGAAACTAGGCCTTATCCGAGACCACGTCCTTTGGTTTGGATTTGTGATAATTCTCAGGTACATGTAACTGTTTGAGATCACATCTATAAGTTTCATTGATTAATTAGATTTAGACATGGTTCCACTTGACATTTGCATGATGGTTTTGGGCAGTCCATACTTGTATGACAGGAAGGGCATTTTCTACAGGGTATAGAACAAGTATCATCTTTTCAAGGATGGGATTGAGTTCATTGTGAGAGCTCATCAGATGAAGACTAATTTGACAGTTGTCACTACAGGTCATGTGAAAATCCTAATTAATGCTAGTATCCACGATCGATATTTACAACCTATGGTTGAAAGCATAACATGTCCTTTGGTTGATGTTGTTCCTATTAAGAAGGGAAAACATATTGGTCGTTCATTATTTTTCGCATTTGTATATTCATTTTAATTTTTCAATTTATTACTAATCAATAGAGTATGGTTGACTACTGCAACAATGAATGGTGGAGTTTGTGAATTTAAGGGAATGGTTAACTTGGTCAACAATGTTTTTTTAGTCTTCACTATCATTATGATGAGTTAGGTGCTCATTATCCAAGTAGGAAATGTAGTTGATATTATACAAGTGAGGTGACAATGCCCTCACTTCATTTATGAATAAACCATACTTTTGGAGGTCCAAAAGTTCTTCAGTGGGGAGGTGTGATCTAGAACGATCTAAACGCTAAAAAATGATCCAGGAGGATCTAAAATGCTCAAAATTTCACTTTGTCAAATTATCTTGAAAATAAATTCATTGCATAGAGATCAATGATATCTTTCCAACAATGAAAAAATCACCTCAAATGGAGTTCCTATTCCTCCAAAGGAATCTTCCTAGAATATTCCAATGCTTTAAATTAATCCACCTTACCACTAGGCAATGTGATGTTTGTTATAACGAATTGCAAGAGTATATTATTTAAATTTATAATTATATAACAATATGATATAATAATGCGCCCAAAAGGCAAGGCCTTAGGGATTGAACCTATGAGCTCCGATCACATATGCCAATGAATTCACTATATTCCACCTACCATTGTTCCGTTATACTTGTTTGTTATAACTAACTTGGAATATATTATTTAAGCCTAGTTTAATGAAATCCGGGAATAAATGGATTTGTTTGGGGTTTGTAACATCCTGCTCTACTAATCACAGGTTATCGACTTATTATTTGAGGACACTTGCGTGCAAGTGATCCAGTTATAGTACCGTGTTATTTGTTTCGACTATGAATTTTCATGATGATGTTGATGGGTTGTGATTTATTGTTACTTGATATATGTATTGACAGATGTTATTGATGAGTTTTCCTGAGTGTGCAGGACACATGAAATATTATAGATGTTGATGGCATCAATGGACCTCCTTGGACTCCAGATTGAGTCAGGGAGTGGATTGTATTTGGTTTGAGTATTTCATTTTATGCATACGTGACATATGATTGATTATAGTATGATTTTGTATATGGATAGTTGACAGTGTTTCGTTGATGGATGCATGATGATGCATGATTGATAATATGACTTACATAAGGAGTAAAAGGGCCATGCACAAAAAAATAGACATTGAGGGAGAGGTGTGGCAGAGTCCCTGACACAAACTACTAACACTCCTGCCATGGCTTGAATTGTAGGTTAACGATTACCTAGTGCAAGAGGTCCACGATGTCGTGAGGGAAGACTGAGACAATCACTCACAAATATTTCTAATGGACACACAATAAGGCTGAGTCATTATTCCTTAGATTCCCTTAGTCTCTCACAAGGTCAACTGAGTGGAGTATTG
Source organism: Picea sitchensis (assembly GCA_010110895.2). NCBI lineage: Eukaryota > Viridiplantae > Streptophyta > Pinopsida > Pinales > Pinaceae > Picea > Picea sitchensis. The sequence goes on from SNQJ01S0118586.1 coordinate 9,719, forward strand.
ATTGCAAGGGTTGGACGAACTACCAAAACCAATTAAAAAGGAGAGTGACACCCTTAAAAATGGGAGTGCATCTTGAAGGGCACATCGCATAATTTAAAAACTTGAGTCAATGAATCTAGGTGGCCTAGAAAACAATGAATTGATTTGACATTGTCGGATTTAAAATAATTAATTAATGAGTAATTTTATTAATTAAAAATCCCCATAAAAGTCTAATCCTATTCTAAGAAAAAGCCTAAGTCTAAGTTTAGTTAGGGGACTAAAATAAAATGTTAAATAAAATAAAATATTAGAGATAAATCAATCTAAAGAAAAAGTGAAATAAATCTAAACATTTGATATAATGCACATGTGTGCAATAAAATACTAAAATGGAATTTTAAAATAAGAAAGAAATAAAGTATGAGAGAATAGGTGTACACAGAGAATGGTATCTAGAGTCTAGCTACCACTAGTCTAACTAGAAGAAGACTCCTATTTTAACTCTAACTAAGATTTAGTAAGTATTTAGTCATGAAATGATAATCTGGGGAATAAAGAGACAACCAAGAGCGATTTAAGAAACACATTTGGGAAATGCGAGGGAAATTGACTTTTATTTTAAATAAAATTGGTAATTACTTGTGCAACTTGGGGAGAGTGTGCCAAGTGTGAGGGTGAATAATCCTAAATTTATTTAATTAAAAAGTTAATTAATTGTGCATGTGGACATGTGTCAGTGAGGAAAAGTCTATAAAAGAAATGGTTGAGATGGAAAAAAAAACACACTGGTTATTGGTAAAGTTATGCTGCCAAAATCATTTGACTGGTTTTACTTGTGAGAGTTGGGATACCAAGATTGATCTAGAGTGGTGGCTCTACCTTGTGAGGAAATCTTGGAGCTAGAGTATTTTTTGGTTTGTGTGTTCTTGGCCCCTTTGCGGCTCGGGGGGCTAAGGGGGAAGAAGAGTAGCCCTAGCGTTGGCTGGGAGGTACCTGTGAAGTCTCAATGATTAGAAAGCAGGAGAAATGAAGGAGCGCCTTTTCTAAAGAACATCTTTGATTCTTCGTCACTGGTTTTAGTATTCTTATTTGAGTTTGTAATGTTAATAAGTTAAAATTTTACATATATTCTCTAGAAATATTGTCGTAACTGTATTTTTATTCTGATATCGAATTTGGAAATTCATGATGGATGTTTGTGTAATAAATGAATTTATGGAATGTGGTTTCATTTCAATTTCTCAGCTTGGTAGTTGGAAAATTGTGTTAGCTCTCTTCCCATATTGCCAATCCCTTGATTCTATTGTTTGTTGCTATTTGAGTTTTATCCTTGGAATTTTTAGAAATGATTGGATCATTGTAATAGATTCATATAACCAGATACAATTTATTCTTGGTCGCTTCCTTCGACTTGCATATCAGGATGTTAAATTTTAATTATCATTTATATAATCGTGATGGATACAATGAATGGTTCCTGTATGACATGTCTAAATGAATGTTGTATTTTATGTGTTGTGTGAAGAAATATCCCGATGAACTGACTGACCATGCAACCCATGCTTAAAAAAAAATATTTTCTGATATATAATCTATTTACAATATCATCAGACTTAAAATCAAGAATATATTCCTTTGTGTTCAATGGAACGATGGGTATTTGCGTAGATTGGTATTTGGTGCTTGGCAATTAACTTCTGTACATGACCCAAAACTTCTGCATCTTAGATAAGACGAATTTCATTTCCAAATGTGTTGAGATACAAATTGAGTTGATTGCGCACATTCTGGAAATGTCGAATTATTAAATTATGAATCATACATGTTTATCGGTGGTTAGGAAATCCGTTAGTTAGTCGCTTCCATTGTTTCTTGCCAAAATTAATTTTATTGGCTTGCTGAATCAATGTCCAAAACAAAATTCTAGTTTTGTTTTCTTATGGTTTAAATTTGAAAATTTTGGGAATGGGAAGCATGGTGATTCAAGAATTTTAGAATGAGTATTTAACCCTTGGTGTGTGGGATTTCTCTTATTTCCTTGCATGGAGATGTTGCCATTTTTTTGAGTTGGGCGTTGACTACTGCGTGTCGTTGAGGTTAAAAAAATTATAGTTTTGAAAACCTCCTTGAGTGGAATTTATTTTCGTTGCCATTCCAATGGAATATATACCTAAATCTCTATCTAATCCTTGTGTAACCCTATCTAATTCCCTGGAACTTCTTGACAAAACCTATATCAAATATACGGTCCTTTCCTCTAAGACTACACTTTTAGAAAATACGTTTTTTCTGCAAGTGGAAATTAAATTAAATTATCAGAAATTTTAATACTGGATCAAGTGTTGGATCCAGGACCGGATTGAGTGCTAGATTATGGTCTAGAATGAATTCCAGATGGTTCTGCATTCATGGTACTATCCTTCTTGAAATCTTAATAGCTACTTTAATCTCCCCTTTCTCCTCCACACCAATGGAAGCCTCTGTATAAAATTACGATCTTTTCCCTTAAAAGGTTTATCAATTGATGCATCAGCTTTTGCTTCCCAACCTGTAGAAGCTTATGAATTTGTTCTTTAGTGATTTTTTTCAAGGATTGCAACTCTGTATTTGTGGATTTCCTTGTCGTCTTTTAGAAAACAATCTCAAAATTTAATTGAGCGATTTATTTTCTATATATATATATATTTTTTCTGAATTTTAATTTTTTAAGTATTTAATTCATGGAACGAATTTGGGGCTAGAACAATTAGTTGACCTTCCTAAGTGCCTCAATATTTATTATTTTCCTTTCCTTAAGGCTTAACCATTCCGAAATTGATTCACTACCTGTAAATTTTGAATTCGATTTTTTCAGAAATTTAGTTCCATTCCAAGTGTCAGATCAATTGATGTATCAAGTGCCAGATCAGGTCCCGGATCAGGTGCCAGAATAGGTTCCAGATCAGACTGTGCATCGTTTCAAGGTATGGAGAATTTTCCAAAGCCTTAGAGTTCTTGAAAGAATCTTCCCACCTTAAATCTTATCTTATTAACAAATTTTACTTGTCCACCCTAGAAAATAACATGAAGTGATAGATTCTCCTTTTAAATCTCCTTATATAAAGTTATGTCATCTAGCATGTGAAACCTTAATTGAAATTTAAATATGAGTTGACCTTCTTAGTTCCTTAAATGGATATGTGATTAGTTAAAACCTTGATTCATTACTTGTTATGATGAGATCAACTTATAGTCTTATACTTGGATATGATCATTGGTGCAACACCTTATATTGTTTAATATGACGTTGACCTATTTAATAGTTTAAATGGTTATGTAATACAAGAAAGTATGGAGTTGGTATGTATGGATCAAAGCAGAATGATCTTCTTATGATTTCTTAAAGTTTATAAATGAATAGGTAAAGTAACATTGAATCTTCCTATTGCTCATTAAGATTTGAATCTTCCCATGGTTCTTTAAATGGTATTCATGTAGCTTGAATGCTTATTATTGCTAATCATGATTGATTTCTTATAGTCAAAAAGGGAAAATAAAGTGGTATTGAAATCTGTATGTTGTTCTTAAGGAAGATGTTTAATCTTATTATGGGTGATCTGAAAATAGGGGGATGACTTGTTTTTCTATGCAAGAACCCTCTACTCCAATAAAATAAACTTCAGGACCTTGTTGAATGTCTTAGTTGTGCAAGAGGATATATGTGTCAAGTTTAGGATTATTTTATGTGTTTATGTGTGAGGAATTTTCAATGGTTAAATATGTCATTTAAAGAATACAACAAAAACATAAAGTGCAACAAATAATAACCAACAAAATCTTATAGCAATAACAACGTGATAAAGAGTTCACCCCCAACTGGGCTACATCTCCTTGAGCCTCCATCAATGGACTAGGCTCTCTGGGATTATTTTTTCAAATATTATTTTACAAGCTTCTTCTCAACTCCAATGGATTTACTGACTGTACCATTCGATTTAGAATACATAAAAACCCCAAAAATGACTATTAGAACTCTGAAAACAAACCATGGCTCATCTGGGCATGACCTCTTCTACTGGTACCCTTGAGCTTCCTTTTGGAAAATACACCTGTAAAAGTCCTCAAATCCCTATGAAACCTATCCCAATGAGTTCAAAGAATAAAAATTAGTCAAGAATGACTATTCAATCACTGAAAATGGACTTGGGCTCATCTGGGCATGGCTTCCTTCAATGGTGGCCCTAAGCTCCCTGCAACTTAAAAGTAAAAAAACCTACAAAATAAGTCTCCAAATTCCTTTGAAAACTATGCCAATGGATTCAGAACATCCAAAAACCCCTAGCTGGGCTTTTTCGACACCTCATTTGGCCAAAAAATGAAGAAGTTAGGCCTCTTGCCATTTTCCTCCTTCAAGCTTGTTGTCTCTAGTTCACCAATTCACACCTCCTGTGTGAGTAACTTGGCTTCTGGGAATTTATCGTGCCTAAAACTAGCATGTGCGTCGTTTCCACAAATTGTGCCAAATTGTCGCACCATTAGCGGACTTAGGGCCTCAAAGGGCGGAGGTGTTGGGTAGCATGGGGGGCCATACGGCC
>SNQJ01S0118586.1:14284-41779 GCA_010110895.2 Picea sitchensis
CAACTTCATCTATCAAAACTTGTAGTCCCTGAAATAAAATAATCTGATAGGCCACCAACCTTTTTTAGCCTAGAACATGAGTTGAGAAAGATCAAGATCCCTATACCTTTGACAGAATTGTTAAAAAATGAGCCTTTCAAGAAATCCATCATGAAAGTTCTACAACCAACTCCTTCTAGTGTATCTTATGATGTCATTAGTCTGCAGGATGAAAACCCAGCCATTACTATCTGTCCACACATTGAGGATGGCTCTAATGCTTCTCCTCCTTTCTATATATCTTTGAATTTCCATGATAAGATATTGCATAATTGTCTTATGGACTCAGGATCATCTCACAATGTCATGCCCAAAGTTGTTATGGAAGAAATAGGTTTGGATATCACCAAGCCTTACCAAGACCTGTACTCCTTTGATTCTAAAAAATTAAAATTTATGGGATTGATAAAGGTTATGGTGGTTTCTCTAGCACAATTACCCATGAAGAGTGTAGTGATGGACATTGTTGTAGCAGACATTCCCCCAAATTTGGGTATGCTTTTATCCATAAAGTGGGCTAAGAAGGTTGGAGGATCATTACAAATAGACCTCACTTATGCCACCATTCCTATGTTGGGAGGAGAATAGAGGAGGCTATACATAGAGGTAAGGTTAGCCTACATTGTCAGTGAACATCATAACCCAAGAAATCACTCAATTTATGTTGTCGAGGATGAGATTGGCTCATTTGTCTTTCATTTAAATGATGATGAACCTGAAATATCAGTTAGCCAATGCAAAGATCAACCACTAACAKGTCAACAAAACAAAGTATGGAAKATGTATTTTGATGGATCTTCATCACAGGAAGGATCTGGTGCARGTATACTCCTCATTTCCCCTTCAGAATAAGTGATAACCCTCTCTTATTAGCTGGAGTTTGAGACTACTAATAACATAGCTAAATATGAAGCTCTGGTGTTGGGACTRAGGGCTATCAAAGACATGGCCATTGATTATGTAGCATTTTTTGGTGATTCTGATTTAATCATCAATCAAGTAAGGAACATCTATCAGGCTAAGAAACAAAGGCTCAAGCAATACATAAATGAGGTATGGGATCTGATCGAAAATTTCTTTCTAGCATTTAACATTTCTTTCATTCCCAAAGAACATAATCAGAAGGAAGATTCTCTGGCCTTGGTTGCCATCACTTTTAGGCCTCCCATTGGTCCAAATATTAAATATCAGGTGGAAATTAGGCATAGAACAACCATATCAGAAAATATAAAGCACTGTGAAGTATTTAGTGATGATTTAGAGCTGTAGATATTTCTACACACCATTGATGAATTCTCCAATATCTCAATTGATCAATAAATTCAAGGAGGTGAAGATGAGGAATTGGAAGATCAGCAAGCATCCCATCTGTTGAAGACAATGGTTGGTCATGATATCGTGGAGTTGAAAACCAACCACATTCCGAGAGGAATAGTGCGATTGGAAAGTTTGTTTTATAGTAATCATGTTTACAAAGGAGCTACCATGAAAAATCAAGAAGAAGAGGTGACAGATTGCAATATTTGGACCACTAAGAATCCTAAGATCATCAAGTTGTCCAAAGCATTAACTACAGAAAAAAGAAAAAAACAAGTATGTAAGTCTCATTAAAAAGCATGTTGATACTTTTGCATGGTCCTATGAATATCTGAAGACATTTGACATTGACATCATTCATCACAAGATCCCCCTAAAGTTTGGCTCCAAGCCATTCAAACAAAATATTCAACAGTTCAATCCCATGTTAATGTCCATAATTGAGAAAGAGCTTAAATGAATGTTGGATGCCAAGATTATTGTACCATTGAGGTACTCAAGTTGGGTGGACAACTTAGTACATGTAAGGAAGAAAAGTGGTGAGATGTCTTTGTGTGTTGACTTCAGAAATATCAACAAGTGTTCTCTAAAGGACAATTATCCCCTCCCCAAGATGGATCATATTTTACAAAGGGTGGTAGGTGCACATAGACTTTCCTTGTTGGATGGATACTCTAGTTATAACCAGATAGCAGTGTGTGAAGAGGATAAATAAAAAGCAACATTCACCACCCCATGGGGAACATTCATGTATAAAAGATTCCCTTTGAGATGATGAATGCAGGGGCCAATTTTCAGAGGGCCATGGACATAGATTTTGTGGGGGAAAAAGACAAATTTATGGTTATATACTTGGATGACATCACCATTTTCTCCAATTCTGATGATAAACATTTGCAGCACTTGGAGTAGGTTTTCAAGAAATGTAGGAGATATGGAATATCTTTGAATCGTAGGAAGTCTCACTTTTCCATGCCATAAGGAAATCTCCTGGGTCACATCGTATCAGMAGGGGGTATAAAAATTGATCCAAAGAGGGYTTGTACCATTCAACAGATTGAGATCCTCAGAAATAAAAAGGTTGTCCGGTCTTTTATTGGTAAGWTAAACTTTCTCAGACATTTCGTGCCAAATTTTTCTGAAATTTTGAAGCCTATTACTAACATGTTGAAGAAATATGTTGTGATAAAATGGTCCTTGGAGGAAAAATGATCTTTCCAAACAATCAAGCAAGATTTAGTTGAGGCCCCTATATTGGCCAGCCCTGACTACACCAAATATTTCTTCATCTTCTCCTTTGCTTCAGAGGAAACCATTGTTGTTGTACTATTGCAGAAAAATGAAGAAGAGCATGAGAAACCATTAGCCTTTTTCAACATATCCCTCCAATATGTTGAGCTGAAGTATGATATATTAGAGAAATAGGATTATGCACTAGTCAAATCACTCAAAGCCTTCAGTTTTTATGTACTACAGTGTATCATAACAACCTTTGTTCCTAGTAGTAGTGTCAAAGAGATTCTGGTCCGGCCAGACAGTGAGGGAAAAAGAGGAAAATGGATTGTCAAATTGTTGGAATATGACCTGCACGTAAATCCCACCAAGTTGATCAAGGGGAAAGGACTGGCCAAATTGCTATCATAATCAAATTATAAGGTGCTATAATTGCATCAAATCTTCACCCAATCAAATGCACACATCATACAACCTGGACAAGACAACTTACAGGTATTTGAAAACTACTCCTCTTCACCTTGGTATAAAAACATCATATATTTTCTACAACATTTTGAATGTCCACCGGATGTGAAGAAGACAAAGGCAAGGTCTCTCAAGTTGAAAGCTATCAAGTTGTGCATTTCAAACCAGAGCTTGTATTGGAGAGATCCTGTTGGAATCCTATTAAAGTGCCTTGATGAAAATGAATCCAAACATATCACATCAGAAATGCACAAAGGAGTATGTGGAGGGAACCAACATTGGAAGGCCACAGATCTCAAGATCATGAGGGTAGGATACTGCTGGCCCACCCTTTTATCTGATGTTTTTTCCACTGTTAGAGACTGCAATGAATGCCAAATGTTTGCAGGGAAATAGAAGTTACTATCACTGCCCCTAAAACATATCAATGCCAGTAGTTTGTTTCAGCAATGGGGGTTAGACTTCATCGGAGAGATTAATCCACCCTCCAGTGGACAACACAAGTGGATCCTCATTGCCACTGACTACTTCACCAAATGGATTGAGGTTGTGCCTACCAGGAATTCCACTAACAAGGTGATCATGAACTTCCTGGAAACTAACATTTTTTCCAGACTTGGTTGCCCCAGTAATCTTGTAACATAAAATGCCCAAGCATTCAAGTCCAAATCCATGATTGACTTCTGTGGTGGTAATAATATTTCCTTGACACATTTCCACCCTATTACCCTCAGGGAAATGGCTTGGAAGAATCATCAAACAAGACTCTCATCGGGATCATTAAGAAGTTGTTGACTGAAAGCAAGAAATCCTGGGACTCTAAAATCAAATATGCTTTATGGGCTAATAGAATCAACACTAAGAATTTTTTGGGAACCTCACCATTCCATCTTGTTTATGGCATAGATGTTTTTTTTACCACTCAGCTTGGTATACCAATCCTAAAATTCTTGCAAGAGGAAATTGAGGAACCCAATGACATCCAAAGGAGAATCTTCTAGATTATAGAAGCTCGACAAAAGAGAGAAGACCTAGAGAAGAGGACATAAGCGTATCAGAACAAGATCAAGTCAATCTTTGACAAGAAAATCAAGAAGGATATTTTTCAGAAAGGTGATATATTATTGAGGTGGGATGCTCAAAGGGATGAAAAGTCTAAGCGTGGTAAATTTGACAACCTCTGGTTTGGCCCTTTTAAGGTGGTTAAAGTTCTGAACAACAACACATTTATCCTGCACAACCTAGACAATGCAGAGATATTTGGAGGCCCCATAAATGGGCGCTTCCTAAAACACTATTTTGTTTGAGGATGGGGGAAGGTCCCTCTTATACCATAGATACTCTCTTTTTATTGTTGCTTTTGATTAGTTAGTTATTTGTGAATAAAGACTCCATAGCCCAAAAAGGAACTAGGGTGTAGTTTCAGTTTTTAATTCAATAAAATGCATAGTTGAGGGACAATAACAGATACACAAGGGTGACAGAGGGAAACAAAGGTAAGTGATGGAAGGTAATAGTAGTTATTTAATCTCAAGGCACCGATATACAGTTCTTATCACCTCACACGGATGAGCTATCCCTAGTTGGAGCCAATGTTCTAACCTAGGTTTTCACCCCTGCCTCTCCTCTCTCTTTTCCCTATTCCTTCATAAATTTTTTCACCTTCTGTTTGGTTAAGTCAGTTTCCCATTTTTTTGAGTGACTTGGTTCTTATTCGCTTCTTTCCTATTTGAGTCTTTGTGCATTTTTGTTTCTTTTTTTTTCTAAAAGGATAAAATACATGTTGTATTTGGTTCGGAATTATTATCATCACATTTTCCATTGATTGAGCTCACAGCAGGTCGACCAAGCCTTTTTGTATGCACAATAAAGGCCCATGGACAAACAGTCAGGTTAACTTTATACGGAGGTGATCCATGAAGCCAATCAGATCAACAGTTTTCATGTATTCGGAGTGTTGAAATCGTGCAGGGCTTAAGATCAAGAATCACCTAAAGTCCCTAAGAGATGAATCCCTAAAGAGATGAAGTCTCGAAGAGCCAAAGTCTCGAAGAGATAAAGATTCAAAGTCCCAAAGAGCCGAAGTCTCGAAGAGCCGAAGAGCCGAAGTCCCAAAGAGCCAAAGTCCCGAAGAGCCGAAGTCCTGAACAACCGAAGTCTCGAAGATCTGAACTAGCCGAAGAGCCAAAGAGCAGAAGTCTCGAGAACCCAACACATCACTTCGGGCCCATACTAATATGGGAGAACTTAATGCCTCACAATTCAAAACTCTCGAAGCCCGAAGTGCCGAAGCACATGCAAACCATCAATTGAGACACATGGTGCACTCATTAGTAATGATGCATGGCACTCATTCCAGGTCATTCAGTTGTGTCATTCGCCCATTTCCACGTGACATGGGCCACCCTTATTTCCATGACACATTAGCAGTTGTGACATCATATGATGTCAGGCCACCACATCACTTCAGTGATTTTCCTCTGGGATATTTCCAAGAACAACATTTGAAAGCCCTTGAAGCCCAAACTCGCGAAGAAAATATGGACCGTTGATCTCACATCAACAAGAAGCATTAATCCTTGTAGTAGGTAAATATCACTTGGATCATAGATTTTAATCATATCGATGGCCACACTTCATTGCGGGGACGTGAAGTACTCGAACATTAATTTTCTGAAGCGGCCCCTCAATTGGAACCATGGTTTTGTTGGAAAGGTACGTGGCAACTTGTGGGGAATTGCAGGCCAAAAGCAGTGTGGACCCAAACCACCCTAAAAAACTTCTGCAATCACATGCTTAAATGGAATCAGGTCACTGCATCACATCCACGTCACCTCCACTCATTCCACTCACTAGTCTCGCTTCTCTCACCATCTGACGCTTGTCCTCCACTCACCTCCATGTAATACAAATTTGACCATATCACCTATCACCTCCACGCATATTGTCTTCCCATTGGATGCTCGCCTCCACGTCTCCCCTTATGACCGTTGGGTCATCAACCATTCCAGCGAATCTATTTGTAGGTACAAATGGTAGCTGACGAGGTCAAATAAAAGTGCACTTAGCTGCCGAAAGCCTTGTCACAGACAGAGAACATGGAGATTGTCCCAGTTCGACATAACTAGTTCCAGAACACTTCAACAGACTACCTTCTTCCTCAAGAAGATATATGCCAATACAACAAGTTGTCTCTGGTGGCATCCATATCGTAGGCATGTCATTGTTCAACGCAGAAATATGTTCTTCCACTCTGAGTCTTTTTCTGCCAATCTTAGTTCCTCTAGCTCATGCATCAATTATGTCTCAGAGACAGTAGTAGTTTTTAGTCGATTAATTCCAACATTTGCTTAGATTAGGGACAAAAGTGGTATTTTTTGTGTGATAAGAGCCACTCTTGTTGATTAAGTCATGTGTCATAGTCAAGTTAATAATTTTTTTTACAAATAGTTACCTAAAATTAGGTCTCATTCCCCTAAGGACGAGAACCTCTGCAACTCTGTTAAATAGGGGGTCTTTGAATGTTTTGAGGGTTGGATTTTTGGGGGAAAGAATAGCAATACATTAGACTGGTTGGACCTGTTCTATGCATGGATGAAATCTCTCTACCCGGTGAACATACTCTTGATGATAGTGTTTCGTTCAAATCTTCATGTGTTTTTATTCTTATCTTGAATACAATTTTTTATTTGTGCAGTGTACTTTTCGTTTCCTTTCAGATATTGTATAACTTATTTTTATCGATATGCAACATGTTAAACAACTAATGCTTTGGTGAAGATTTGTTTTTATTTCAACCTGTGGGAGCAATTGTGTTTTTTGATACATGTTTAATGTCTTGAAATGATATTTTAAGTATTGAACTTCTTGTAGCAGATTATTCATTGAGTAATTTGTTGTTTCCCTATGTTTTTCTATTATTTCACTGGTCTATCATTAGTGTGCCACCAGCTAAGGAGGACCCTCATCCCTATCATTCTTCCAACCCAACCTTCCTTTTTTCTTGATAGAATAAACCTCTGACCAACCAACAAAAATTTAAAGAAACAATCATTCTAAATTGATAGGTGGCCTAGCTTTTCCCTTTAACAGTTAGGTGTAGACCTTAGGACCAACACCCAAAAAACATAAACCCTAAGGAAAGGAGAGCTCTTAGGCTAAAATCAGCACAATATCACCTCATAAATTTGGTGCTCTTCCTCATTAATTATGATGGGGTACTTTTAATATGTCTCAAACGAGAGGATGCAGACAAGGTTCTGAAGGAGCTCCATGATGGTCCTGCAGGTGGAAACTTTGTAGGAAATACCACCACTCACAAAATACTGAGAGCTGGCTATTATTGGCCTACTCTTTTAAGGGATTCTCACACATATTCTAGGAACTATAAAACTTGTCAAATAAGCATGGGGAGGGAAAACATAGCAGTTGTCCCACTCCAACATGTGGTCGTCTCCATTCCATTCGAGCAATGGGGGTTAGATATCATAGGAGAAATTACACCGATTTCTTCAAAACAACATAGATACATACTGACTACCACAGACTATTTCATGAAGTGGGTAGAGGTCGTCCCTCTGACTCATTTGAATGAAAAGGTGGTGATCCAATTCATAGAAAAATAGTTGATCACAAGGTTCGGTATGCCTTCCGTCCTTGTTTTCGATAATGTCGCTTACTTTTCTTCAACCCTATTAACAGATTTTTCTTTAGAAAAAGGAATCATAATCAGATACTCTGCAAACTACTATCCTCAGGGGAACGGAGTGGAATAATCAACCAATAAGAACCTAGTGAGGATATTAAAGAAAATAGTTGCAGACAACTAGAGGAATTGGCACAATTTATTTCATAATGCCTTATGGGATGATAGAGTAACACCCAAGGAAGATATAGGGAATTCCTCATACTTTCAGGTATACAGACATGAATCCATTCTCCTGAACAGGCTATATCTTCCATATCTTCAGCTTGCTCAGATTCTAGAGGACAAACCTCATCAGTTATACAACAAAGAATTGATACCCTCCTCATGTTGGAAGGTGAAAGGGAGAAAGAAAAATCAAAGTTCATTCCTCATCAGCAGATAGTTAAAAGGTGGTTTGACAAGCATAAGGCCAAAGAGAAGAATTTTTAAGTAGGAAACTTAGTCTTGAAATGGGACAGAGCGAATGAGTCGAAGGGAAAACATTCAATGTTTCAGAATCTATGGCTCGAACCTTTTCAGGTAGCCAAGAAAATCGAGGTAGGCACGTATCAGTTGCAAAATATGAAGGGGGAACCTGATGCCCTCCCGGTGAATGGCCAAGCCCTAAAATAATATTTCTATTAAAAAAAATGTGTGTGTTTTCGTGATATTTTGTTTTTAGGTAGGTTGATTGCAGGGTTCTTCATTTTTGTTTTCTTTTTATAGTACTTTTTTCACTTTTTAAGTTTGTGTTCAACAAGGCATTGGTTGACCTTAGTTCATGCAGTATAATGAACTCTATTCCTGACTCATGCTTACATACAACACAAGAAGTGTTGGGAAAATTGTGGTTGTTTTGAAGGAGTTATCTGTCTAACCTGTGCAGATAAACAACCTTGGAAAAGAGATGAAGTGTTTTTCTAGTGGTTTGGTAAGACCTAAAGGGAAATATGGTAATTTAGAAAGGACCTCATGTACCTCAAGACAGAGCGAGAAAAAATTCGCCTTAACCATCTCATTTTGCAAATAACAGACGTCCTCCTCTCCCACTCGCTCAGGGAATTATGCCGAAATAAAATCAATGATATCGAATGAGTGAAAAGTAGGAGAGGGTATGCAGATAACTCTGTCAGGGCTATGGAATCTCGCTGGTAGTGGAGCAAGGTCTGTAAAGTTAGGGTGACTCTGTCAGGGCTATGGATGCTCTATGGCAGTGGAGGAACACCATAGCAAGTGAAGGATGATAACTAAAAGTCCTGGTGCTAGTGAATGCTTACTCGACTCTTGTTAAAAGAGGGCATGGGTAATGGTTAAAGGAAACAAAGGTGGAATAATGGTTGAAACCCCACAAGCAGGCCCTAATTCACCAACCAGGGAATTTCAAACGTAAGGATAGAAGAGGCTCTGATAAAAAAACCAGTTAAGTTCTTAACTAGATTTTGCATTAGTTGAGCCCAAGGAAGGAACAAATATTCTTATTTCACCCAGTAAGTCGTCATTTGTTGAGCACTCAAAACAGCCTAAAAATCCTTATCAAATTTTTGTCACTTTTTGGGCACCACTTGTTTTCTGCACTGTCTAACTCCACTTCATTTTGGGAAATGTTTTATCTTTGTTCATTTTCATTACTCTTATCACCTATTCAGGTTTGTTTGAACTTATGAAACCTCATGTCTAAAGGACCTTAACACCTAAATTAAGAATCGGTAGCTAAACACTACACCTAATGCACTCAGGTTCACCATCAGAAAGAACTCAAGTAAGTAAAGGAACCATACAAAACAACAATCGTCGATCGTCGATCCTAATCGGCATCAGAAGAAGGCAGTTTTAGTTTATGTAGGTTATTCGCATAAAGGTTTGAGAGATAGTCGATTCCCTTTGGCATCGGTAAAATATGAGGAAGACAGACGTTAACAAAGGAGGTAAAACAATTGTTGATAGTCGATGCCCGATGCATTTTATCGGGAACGGGGAAAATCCATAAGGATATCAACAAATATTTTGACCGCAATGAAGTTATCTCTGATCGTCAATCCCCGATGCATTTTTTGGCATCAAGACTTTTTCGAGAGAGCACTTGGATAGGTTTATCATCGATCGCCAATTCTTGACACTTTTCGGCGTCAGAAAGTTAGGATTTGGTTTTAGAATGAATGGCTTAAGGAAAGTCCTGACTCCGATTAACACGAGCGAATTAAGTCATTGATCTCGAACACCACGTGTCTTTACCGAGTAAGAGGGTCGTACGATCTAGTTCTATCTTGAGTCATTTTTTGTTCCTTAGGTCCTAGTCACACCTCTGAGTCATCTTTTCCACATCAACATTGTACAGTAAGATCCATCGACATTGAAGCTTTTGCAAGAAAATATCAATGAAAATGTTCACAGCACAATCTCGACCCCCGATCCACCTACTGAAAGAGAGGAACGATGGGACGTTTGCGGCATTAGATATGATTGGATTTTGGACATTTAAGGAACTATTTAATGCTCGATCCTGCATTAGTTTCTACCACGTGCATCGATTATATAACAACATTTTGAAATCTCCAATAGACCACATTACCACCCACGCCTCCACCGTCAACCCATGATGAATTTAAGTTTAAAATCCTCTGATGATTCGGTGGAAGATTTGTTTAAATTTCACTCATAACCTGAATTGAATGGTTGATGTGACACGGTAATATCATCCCTTTTTAAATCTCTAAAACCATTGTGAACAAATTCATTATGTGCATAAGTGAATTCCAAAGCATCTGAAGGAGCAGAGAGAGAAAATCGAGACTATACTAACCCTTTTGATTATCAGAACCAGGTTTAACAAGATTCAGAGGTATGTATCCAAGTCTGTCAATTCGTTGGTTATAATTTATATGTGTTCATCTGGTTTCTTACATAGTCTCTAAACTCTGCTCTAGTTGCAGGAAGAATGCCACTGAAAAAGTCAAGCATCAGACACTCGTCGAGATCATGAAAGTTGATAGAGATAGAGATAGGTGAAGGTTCTTCTCCGAGGCCCATAACGTAGTTGGAGTACGCTCCCAGAGCGGAGCCTGTCATCAAAACCTTGACAAAGAAATAATTTTCTCAACCTCCGGCCTTTGGGGATACTAAAGTAAGCATCAGGTCCAAAATAATTCTCCCATAGTGGGGGGATCTCTTTAACAATATCATTCAATAATAATACCTAGAATATATCCCACACAGTGATCTGGACATAAGGGCGCTCGATGACCAAGTGTTCCCGAACATCCGACGGTCGTATTTACACTTGGTGGCAAGTAGAACACTGGTTTTCCCCTGCATAAAGGTTCTAAAATGGCTCATTGACCACACGGATGGACATAAATTCTTGATAAATGATGAAAATGGCGGGTGTGTCGGAGTTTTCCTCCCAACATAATTCCAGAAGTACTGTAAGCTCACTAACCCAAATGAACGGCTCAACATGGAATTTATGGTAAAGTTTTATGAGTTCCATGACACTAGCCAGTTGATGGCATCATGGTGGAAAGAGGACAAGAAATTCACTAACTGAATCAATGGTTGGTATGGACCGATTAATCTAAGGGAGAGATACATCTATTTGATGGCTCTCATCTGCCGGCTATATGGAGAAAAGGATTTCTCCAAGTTTTCAGAAGAATATATTCCTTTGGAATACATAGTTGCAATTGGCAGGAGCAGCTTCAACTGGGCAGCGATAATATCCAAACAATTAATCATCTGTGTACAACAGGCTCAAATGTCGAAGGAAGGAGAGGCACCAACTTTCTACATGGCCTCATACCCGCTCGATGTCATGTGCGCAAGGAACGTCTTCGTTGGGATGAATCTGAGATGGCATGTTCTAGAGCTCTCGGTCCACGTCTACTTCAGCGTGCTATGGGAGAACAGGTACAAGAAATATTACGCACTCATATGCAATGAATTCATCGCCCACGTTTTTTTTATTATTTTTAAGAAGGAATTCCCGAGGCTATCGGCGGTAGCCAAGAAAATGATAGCCAAGGTAGGCCATTAGTATTTGGATGAGCGCTCAACCTACATCACAGTGTTTGGGGCCACCGAAGCACCACATCTCCTACCATCTCATGTCCTAGACTGGCTCATCATGGGAGAAATCTGTTATCAAACCATCCTACAGGGATATAATGCCACATTGATCAAAGACAAGAAATGGTATTTCATACCCTATGGTTTCCATGTGGAGTTATATCTAGTAAAGGATATAGCTCAAGTCAAAAAGCAAGGGCTGAGCCAACTTGAATTCAGGTTCTCGACAGGCCGATTCTGTAAACACAACCCTAAATACTTGGTCCTCCAACATGCTTCGCAAGTATCATCTTGTTGGTCATATTCTCAGGATAATTTTGAGGATGAAGTTTTCACAGAGAATGCCTAGGACTGGCACAAAGAGGTGCAGAGGATGACCAATCCAAACATGACCAGGTTCAATGCCATGAACGTGAATGAACAGGTGGAAACAATAGATTATTCATCTCAAGAGGCCCTCAGACCTAGGGAAGAAATCAGAGCGGTAGAGACAACAGAGGCACGGAGAAGGGGATTGTTCTTGACACTAGAAGCACATATAAGGGAATTTCTCTTGATGGAAGAGACACAAAGATTCATTAATCAGTTACAGAATGACTCAGACCTTGTAGATATGACGAATTTTCCTATCGACAACCCAATCGAAATTCAGGGAGGACAAAGTGATCCAGAGTCAATATAGATTAAAGAAACCATCGAGTCAGATAACCTTGAAGCTTCAACACTACAGGTCGGATCACCAGGGGAAGTTTTGGCTCAGCCTGAGATAGCGAGGACATCAGGGAGAAAAATTACACCAAATCCCCTGTTCGATATAATAACCATTTACGACGATGAGGATAGTTCATAGGTGTCCCTGGTCACTCCGATGAAAATCACAGATGAAATAGAGCCTAAGAAGGCATCCACCCCGGGTCACGATTCTCCAAGTCAGAGAAATCCACAGAACGAGCACGAGGTAGAAAGTGCCTTGGATGCTAACCCAATCGACACACCGAGAACCCAATAAATAGCTCGAGGGATGATCTAGGATTGGGCAAACAAGTGAAGAAATCTCACAACAGAAAATCAGCATCTCGACAGTAGATTACCAAGTAAGTACTGAGCATGCCCCTGATTCATCAATTTTGGCCAGTACTTCACCCCCTGATGAGAAACAACCAGAGGTCGAGCTTTCAGGACATACAGAAGAGGTTCAAGAACCCAGTATTGAATAGATATACATCGGTAGGAGACTGGGAAACACTCTTACTTGGGGAGAGAAACAAATCCCTGAACCTATGGATGAGGTTGTCTATATACAAGCAATCGCCTTCGACCTAAAGAGGAAATCCATCATAAAGAGAACCACCAAGAAAAGGAGGCTTACTTTGGACAGTTCCATCCTCATCACCACAGAGGAGGAATTGATCAGTACAGAACATGACGATACGTCTGAAATTATCGGTGCAAGAATGGAAATCATGGATGCCAACCTGGATAGAGAAAGGAAATATGAAGACGAGTTGCCAACTGTGGTAAAGGAGTTGGAGCATCTGTGCCATTCGGTGAAATATTATCAGGAATCCACACAGGCCATGGTCAAGTATAACATTTCATGGAGCACCTGATCAAGGATCATACAATGTTACAAAAGTTAAGTGTTAAAGTAGTCAAGTATCGAGCACGGGCAATGGAGATAAAGAAGATCATTTTTGCCCCGATGGACCAACACAAATTCTCATATGCCAACACATGCGAGGAACTCTTCATCAAATGGTCAGAGTATGAGAATAGTCATCCACTCAGGTGAAACCATTTGATGACTCTTAGAATATTGAGAGATGAAAGCACCATGTGGAGATGTTTTGTTTTACTTATCTTGCACTTTTGATAGTTATTTTAGTTAATAATTTGTTATAAATAAGAGGATCGACCTATTAGAAAGGGGTCAATGATTTTTTCAAAGACCCCTCATTTTTGGAATTGTAAAGAACTATTTCAAAGATACCTTAATTGAGAAGTCATGTTTAGGACTAGAGACAAGTTTATGTTTTACATCAAAGGCATGTGTGATTGGATCACGAGGAACTACTTATGACTTTATCTCATGAATGGATGTTGTAATGAGTAAGAGTTTTTGAATCTATTGATAAGTTAGTTGATTCAATACTTTTTTTATAGTTCTTATCTCTAATGATGGAAATCAAATCGTTGTATTAATGTGTGATTATTGATTAGATCTAAGGAAAATAATTTTCTTGCCATCATTTTAATGCATGTATGTTTTCTTTCGATAATTGTATCTCAGTCAATAATTGAAATACCAGCAAGTTGATGTATTAGTACTAGGCTTGTCGTAGGTGTGAAAATCTTTGTCTGCATGCTTGAGCACGAGGGTTATCCTGAGCTCATCCTTCTTCAGTAGTTAAGTTTTCTCCCTTTTCTTTTACCCAACTAGTTTATACCAACACCTATATTTTATCAGACCCACCTATAAGAGAAAATACAAAAAAAAGAACGTTCAAATTGAAGGAGGATTTTTCACAAGAATATATCCTACAAATCACTACTTAAATCCCATCGATTAATTGGTCGAATCACAATATATGGAGAACCATTCCACTATCAAACGCTACTGAGTCTAATTGGGCCTCGATGGAAGATTTGGTTCCTACTTTTGAGTTAAATAAATTTAGGACCCATCAACATAATTAGCGCTAGAAGGAGGGCGAAGAATGAATGGCTAACAAATTTATGATATAATATTTCACACAACCTGTAGATTCAAAACAGCCCACATCCATGGTTAGTCATTCTCAAGACATCCCACACACACTAATTACTCCTAAAATGAGTATATCACCCTAGCAAGAGGAAGCACATTTATTCCCTAAAATACCTTACACTCTTCCCCACGAGGAGTTGATCTAGTTCAGATGAATCACAAGAGATTACGCCCGGCAAATTGGAGCACTACCCTTATCTTCATTACTTCCTTGTAGAAAACAAGTAAGAAGACCAGTGGTTGACACCCCCGACCAGGTTTTTGTTCACATAGTAGAAGACCTAATATATTTCTCCCTCACTGAAATCAAACATCCCCTTAATCTAATTCCTAAAACACTAGCCGATAACTTCTCTGAGCCCGATGATTTTTATGACGAGGAAGATTTTAACTCAGAACGCTCAGTGTCGGATTCGAACGACGTGGAAGATAACAATGATAATAATGAATAAAGGGGAAAACCACCTTAGAATAATCAACCTTGGTTGGCCAGATATGCTATGTCCATCCCCGAACGAGTACATAACCTTCCCCGACATCCAGAAAAGTTACTCCCTAAATTTGACCCTGAAACCTCAGGATTGCCTGAAGACCATATCAAAAAATTCATACTAGTTATTAGACTGATGAATTTCCAACATGAATACGTAGTATGTAGGATTTTCCCCTATACTTTTGAGAATTTGGCCTCCATGTGGTATTTTAACTTTCATGTAGGGTCCATAATTAGTTGGATGAAGTTTCAAAAGGATTTTTTAGATAAATTTGCAGAAGAAACCACTACATGAGCCTTGATGGATGAGTTGTTCGTTGCCACCATGAGTTCAAAGGAGAAGGTTAAAGACTTCAATCAACGATTCACCACTATCCTGAACAAATTTCAACCCGAAGCTAAACCCACCTAGGAGTTGCAAATCGAAGTATACATTAATGCTCTTCTTGCTTCCATTTTCATGTTTGTGAAGAGGGCTGTCAAATCAACCTTAGCTGAGAATTTTGAGGAAGACAAAACTATAGAATTCCAAATGAAGGGATTTAAAGATGGCCAGGTCTCATTAGTTAAGAAGTAAGTTCAACCTCCGCTCAGGAGAGGACTCTTGTTGACTAGACGCCCAGGGAAACAAACAAAACAAGGTCCCGAAAAGGGAAGTGGAGACATAGAATACCTACAATGAATGATAAAGAAGTTGTCAAACAAAATCATAGACATGAAAAGAAGTGCAAGGGAAGGAAACCAAGGCTAGATGCCATATAAACCCTTTTTTAAAATAAATCCATTGTTCAAAACAATTGAATATCCCCCAGCCAACTTAAATATCAATATGGGAAATGTAGCATCTGACTCTTCTTGTACCTATCACCAAGAGAAACATTCTGGAGAGACTACCCACAATGGTTGCATGCCATGAATTTGCTGGCCAACTAATTTCTAGACAAGGTTTCCCTTACCAAACAATCAAGCATCTCAACTATGAATATTGTTCATCAAGAAGAAGTTGATCCACCAAAAGAAACAACCATGTTGATATGGGACCCTGATCCGGGGAGATCCATCTGTGTGTGGATTTCAAGAACCTCAATAGACCATCAGAAAAGGACAACTACCAAGTCCCTCCGATGGAGCAAATCTTGTAGACCATGTCTAGTTCTGAGGTCTTTTCTCTGCTGGATTGTTTTTCAGGTTACAACCAAGTTCTAGTTTTAGAGGAAGACCATTTGAAAACTACCTTTTGAACCAAGTGGGGAACCTTTGCTTATAAATGCATGCCCTTTGGGTTAATCAATGCAGGGGAAACCTTCCAAAGGTCCATGGATGTGGATTTTTGAGGACTAATAAAAAAATGTGTAGTATTTTATTTGGACGACGTGATTGTATATTCAAAGAATAGAGAAGATCAAATCCAATTCCTAACCCATATTTTTGAAAGGTGTAGGAAATACAGTATATCCTTAAACCCCAAGAAAAATATCTTTAGTGTCAAGGAAGGGAAACTACTAAGTCATATTGTATCTCAAGAAGGAATTCACATAGACCCAGAACAGATTAGGGCTATAGCTCAGCTTCCATTACCCCACAACAAAAAGGTTATGAAATCCTTCTTTGGGAAAATCAATTTTGTGAGAAATTTCACACCCGATTTCACTAAAACTATCAAACCCTTACAAAAGATGATCTGATAAGATGTTGAATTTAAGTGGGATGATGAAATAAAAATTTATTTCAGAAATATTAAGACTGCAATATCTCAATCTCCATTGTTGTGAAGTCTCGACTTTAGAAAAGACTTTTTCCTCTACATGTTCACCTCCGACCAATCGTTAGCTGCAGTATTTACTCAAAAGGATGATGACAATAATGAGGCCTCGGTCACATTTATGAGCACTAATCTCCAAGGGGCCAAACTAAATTACCCCGCTATAGACAAGAAGGCTTATGTGGTGTACAAGTAAGTGAAAATTTTCAGATATTACATCCTAGAGAACCATACCAAATTCATTGTGCCTCATCCCATAGTTTGATCCCTATTCACTCAGCAGGAGATGGAGGAAAGAAGAGGGAACTTGATGGTAGTGGTCCAAGAATTTGATCTTGATATAAAACCTGCCAAGTTGGTTAAGGGCCAAGGATTATGTATACTGGCAGCTGAAGCCCAGGACCAAGTAAATGAAGACCCCAGGTGGGAGAATGAGTTGGCATTATGTTGTGGTCAATCTTCATACATCTCCCCAGGACAGGAGACTTGGTATGGGAAATTATCTTATCTCTTGCACCATGGGACTTGCCCAGAAAACCTAAACCCTAAGGAAAGGAGAGCTCTCAGGCTAAAATCATCACAATATCACCTCATAAATTTGGTGCTCTTCCACGTTAATTATGATGGGATAATTTTAATATGTCTCAAACAAGAAGATGAAAAAAAGGTTCTAAAGGAGCTCCATGGTGGTCCTGAAGGTGGACACTTCACGGGAAACACCACCTCTCACAAAATACTGAGATCTAGCTATTATTGGCCTACTCTATTAAGGGATTCTCACACATATGCTAGGAACGGTAAAACTTGTCAAATAAGCATAGGGAGGGAAAAGAGAGAAGTTGTCCCAATCCAACCTGTGGTCATCTCCAGGCCATTTGAGCAATGGGGGTTAGATATCATAGGATAAATTACACCGAGTTCTTCAAAAAAACATAGATACATACTGACTTCCATAGACTATTTCACGAAGTGAGCAGAGGTCATCCCTCTGACTCATGTGAACGAAAAGGTGGTAATCTGATTCATAAAACAACAGATGATCACAAGGTTCAGTAAGCCTTTTGTCCTTGTTTTATATAATGTCGCTTACTTTTCTTCCACCCTATTAACAAAGTTTTCTTTAGACACGCTTACTTTTCTTCCACCCTATTAACAAAGTTTTCTTTGGAAAAAGGAATCATTATCAGACACTCTACAAACTACTATCCACAAGGGAAACTAAGTGGGAGAATCAACCAATAAGAACCTAGTGAGGATATTAAAGAAAATAGTTATAAACAACCAGAGGAATTGGCACAACTCTAATTTCATAATTCCCTATAACATAGAGTTACACCCAAGGAATCTACAGGGAATTCCCCATACTTTCTGGTATACAGAAAAGATGCAATTCTATTGAATGGGTTGTATCTTCCATATCTTCATCTTGCTTAGGATTTACAACAAATAATTGATACCCTCCCCATGTTGGAATAAGAAAGGGAGAAAGAAAAATCAAATTTCATTTCTTGTCATCAAATAGTTAAAAGGTGGTTTGACAAGCATAATTCCAAAGAGAAGAATTTTGAAGTAGAGACTTAGTCCCGAACAGGACAAAGTGAATGAGTCGAAGGGAAAACATTCAAGTTTCAAATCAGGGTTCGAACCTTTCGTAACTGAGAAAATTCAGTAGGCATGTACTCCATGGTAAAATCTATGGGAACCTAATGCCCTCCTGATCGACAATCCCTAAAACACATGCTAAAAAACAAATGTGTGTGTGTTTTCATGATATTTTGTTTTTAGGTAGGTTGATTATGGAGTTCTTCATTTTTTTCTCGTTATAGTACTTTTCGCTTTTGAAGTTTGTGTTCAACAAGGCATTGTTTGAACTTATTTCATGTGGTATAATGAACTATGTTCTAATTCATGCTTACATATAACACAAGAAGCACTGGGAGAATTGTGGTTGTTTTGAAGGAGTTCTTTGTCTAACCTGTGCAGGTGAAAAACCTTGGCAAAGAGATGAAGTGTCTTCCTAGTGGTTTGGTAAGACCTAAATGGAAATATGGTAAGATGGAAAATACCTCCTTCATGTAAATTACCTCATGTACCTCAAGCTAGAGCGAGCAAAAATTCACCTTAACCATCTCATTTTTCAAATAACAGACATCCTCCTCTCCCACTCGCTCAGGGCATTCTGCTGAAATAAAATCAATCATATCAAATGAGTGAAAAGTAGGAGAGGGTATGCATATAAATCTGAAGGGGCTATGGATGCTCCCTGGAAGCGGAGCAAGGTCTGTGACGTAAGGGTGACTTTGTCGGGGATAAGGGCGCTCCCTAGCAGTGAAGAAACACCGTATCAAGTGAAGGATGATAAATAAAACACCTGCTGCCAGTGGATGCTTACTCGACTCTTTTAAAAAGAGGGAATGGGTCATGGTTAAAGGAAATGAATGTGGAATAACAGTTGAAACCCCAGAAGCAGGCCCTAATTTACCAACCAGGGAATTTCAAATGCAAGGATAGAAGAGGCTCTGATAAAAAAACCAGTTAAGTTCTTAACCAACTTTTTCATTAGTTGAGCCCGAGGAAGGAACAAAGATTCATATTTCGCCTAGTAAGTCACCATTTTTTGAGCACTCAACACACCCTAAAAAACCTTATCAAGTTTTTTGTCACTTTTTGGGTACCACTTGTTTTCTGAACTATCTGACTCGACTTCATTTTGTGAAATTTTTTATCTTTTTTCATTTTCATGACTCTTGTCTCCTATTCAGGTTTGTTTGAACTTATGAAACCTCATTCTAAAGGACCGTAACACCTAAATTAAGAATTGGCAGCTAAAAGTTGCACCTAACGCACTCAGTTTCGGCGTCAGAAAGAACTCAAGTAAGTAAAGGAACCATACAAAAACAACATTCGTCGATCGTCGATCCTCATTGGCATTGGTAGAAGGTAGTTTTTGTTTACATAGGTTATTCGCATAAAGGTTCGAGAGATATTCAATCCCTTTCGACATCGCTATAATACGAGGAGGACAGACGTTAATAAAGGATGTAAAAATATCATGGATAGTCGATGCCCGATGCACTTTATCGAGATCAGGGAAAATCCAGAAGGATCCCAACAAAAATTTTTACTACGATAAAGTTATCTTCGATCACCGATCCCCGATGCGTTTTTGTCATCGGGAATTTTTTGAGGGAGTCGATCTAAGAGCACTTGGGTAGGTTTATCATCGATCATCGATCCTTGACACTTTTATGTTTCGGTAAATTAGGATTGGTTTTAGAACGAATGGCTTAAATAAAGTCTCGACTCCGATTAACACAAGTGAATTAAGTCACTGGTCTCGAACACCACCTGTCTTTACCAGGTAAGAGGGTCATACGACCTATTTCTATCCCGAGTCATTTTTGGCTTTCTAGGTCCTAGTCAAACCTCTAAGTCAGCTTTTCCATGTCAGCACTGTACAGTAAGATCGATCGACGTCGGAGCTTTTGTAGGATGATATGAACAAAAATATTCACAGCAAAATCCTAACCCCTGATCCACCAACTGAAAGAGCAGAACGATGGGACGTTCGCAGCATTAGATACGATCAGATTTTGGACATTTAAGGAACTAGTTAATGCTTGATCCTACATTAGTTTCTACCCCATGCATCGATTAGATAACAGTGTTTTGAAATCTCCAATAGACCACATTACCACCCATGCCTCCACCGTCAACCCACGATGAATTTAAGTTTAAAATCCTTTGATGATTCGGTGGAAGATATGTTTAAATTTCACTCATAACCTGAATTGAATGGTTGATGTGACACGGTAATATCATCCCTGTTTAAATCTCTAGAATAGTTGTGAACAAATTCATTATGTGCATAAGTGAATTCCAGAGTGTCTGAAGGAGAAAAATGAGCAACTTGAGACTATACTAACCCTTTTGATTATCAGAACCAGGTTTAACAAGATTCAGAGGTATGTATCCAAGTCTATCAATTCGTTGGTTATAATTTATATGTGTTCATCCGGTTTCTTACACAGTCTCTAAACTCTACTCTAGTTGTAGGAAGAATGTCGCCGAGAAAGCCAACCACCAGACACTTGCAAGAGAACAAAAGTTGAAAGATCCATAGATAGGCGAAGGTTCTTCTTCGAGGACCGCAAGACATTTGGAGTACGCTCCCATGGTGGAGCTTGTCATCAAAACCTTGACAAAGAAATATTTTTCCCATCCTCCAGCCTTCGGGGATACTGAAGAATAACTAGGTCCAAAATAATTCTCCCACCATGGGGGGATCTCTTTAACAGGATCAAACGATAAGAATACTCAGAATATATCCCACATAGTGATCTAATCATAAGGATGCTCGACTATCAAGTGTTCCCGAACATCCAACGGTCATATTTACACATGGTGGCAAGTAGAACCCTGGTTTTCCCCTGCATAGAGGTTCTGAAATGGCTCATCGACCACATGGATAGACATAAATTCTTGATAAATGATGAGAATGGAGGGTGTGTCAGACTTTTCCTCCCAACAAAACTCTAGAAGTACTATAAGCTCAGGGACCCAGAGGAGCGGCTCAACACAGACTTCATGGTAAATTTTTATGATTTCCATGACACTAGCCGGTTGATGGGATCATGGGGAAAGAGGAAAAGAAATTCACTAACTGGAGAAATGGTTGGTATGGAACGATTAATCTAAGGGAGTGATACATCTGTTTGATGGCTCTCATCTGTTGGCTATATGGAGAAAAGGATTGCTCTAAGTTTTTGGAAGCATGGATTCCTTTTCCATTCATAGTTGCAATTACCGGGAGAAAATTCAACTGGGTAGTGATAATCTCCAAACAATTAAGCATGTGTGTATAGCAGGCTCAGACGCCGAAGGAAGTAGAGGCACCAAATTTTTACATGGACTTGTACCTTCTCGATGTCATGTTCGCAAGGAACGTCTTCGCCAACATCAATCTGAGTTGGCATGTTGCAGAGCTCCCGGTCCACGTCTACTTCAGTGTGTTATGGGCGAATAGGTACAAGAAATCTTACACACTCATCTATGATGAATTCATCGCCTGCATTTATTTTATTATTTTTAAGGTAGGATATTGGTACTTAGACGAGCTCTCAACCTACATCAGGGAGTTTGGGGCCACTGGAACACCACATCTCCTACCAGCTCATGTCCTAGATCGGCTCTTCGTGGGAGGAATATGTTATCAGACCATCCTGCAGGGCTATAATGCCACATTGGTCAAAGACAAGAAACAGGATTTCATACCCTATGGTTTCCATGTGGGGTTCTATTTGGTAAAGGATACTACTCAAGCCAAACAAGAAAGGGTGAGCCAACTTGAATTCAAGTTCCCAATAGGCCGATTCCGTAAGCACGACCCTAAAGGCCTAGTCCTCCAACATACTTCGCAAGTATCATCTTGTTGGTTGTATGCTCATGATAAGTTTGAGGACAAAGTCTTCACAGAGAATGCCCAGGACTGAGAAGAGGTGGTGCATAGGATGGCCAATCCAAACATGACTAGGTTCATGGCCATGAGCGTGGATGAACAGGTGGAAACAATAGAGCAGTCATCTCAAGAGGCCCTCAGAGCCAAGGAAGAAATCAGAGCGGTAGAGAAAATAGAGGCAAAAAGAAGGGGATTGTTCTTGACACCAGAGGAACAAACAAGGGGATTTCTCTTAATGGCAGAGGCACAGAGAGTCATTGATTAGCTGCAGAATGAACCAGTCCTTGTAGATATGACAAGGGTTCCTCTTGACAAAATAATCAAAAGTCGATGAAGACCAAGTGATCCAGAGTTGATAAAGATTGATGAAACCATTGGGCCAGATAACCTTGAAGCTTCAACACCACAAGTCGGATCACCAGGGAAAGTTTCATCTCAATCAGATATAGTGACGACATCAGGGAGAACAAGTATGCCAAATCCCCTATTCTATCTAATAACCATCTACGATGATGAGGAGAGTTCAGAGGTGTCCCCGGTCACTCCGGTGAAAATCACAGAGGAAACAGAACCTGAGAAGGCATCCACCCTGGGTCCCGATTCTCCAATTCAGAGCAGTCTTCAAAATGAGCACGAGGTAGAAAGTGCCTTGGACGTTGAGCCACTCGACACACTGAGAACCCCAATGGACATCTCGAGGGATCAACTAGGATCAAGCAAACAAGGGGAATAAATTCCACAACAGGAAATCAACATCTCTATAGTCGATTACCAAGTAAGTACCGAGCCTGCCCCTGATTCATCAATTTTGGCTAGTACTTTACCCCCTGATGAGAAGCAAATAGAGGTCAAGCTTTTGAGACATACAAAAGAGGTTCAGGAACCCAGTCTTGAACAGATATACTCCATCGGGAGCCTGGTAAACACTCTTACTGGGGAGAGCAACAAATTTATGAACCTTTGGATGATGTCATTGATATAAAATAAATCTCCTACAACCAAAAGAGGAAATTCATCATGAATATAACCACCAAGAAAAGGAGGCTTACTTTGGATAGTTCCATCCTCATCACCACAGAGGAGAAATTGATCAGTACAGAACACGCCAAGACGTCTGAGCTTATCGGCACAAGAATGGCTATCACAGATGCCAACTTGGATAGAGAAAGGAAATATGAAGAGGATTTGGTCGTTGCGCTAAAGGAGTTGGAGCATCTGTGCCATTCGGTGAAATATTATCAGGACTCCACACAGGCCACGGTATTTTTGAGAAGTGAATTCCAAGATGCCTATAGCAAATTCACTAGTGAGTGGCACCTTTTCACTGTACGGATAGTTGATTTCCAAGAAGACACTCTTATGGCGCTAGCGATGTGAAAACACATGGAAATATGGTATGATAAGCCCCAAAAAGCGGTGGAAATAATTGACTACATCAGCGCAGTTCAAAAGGTTCGAGACACCGAAGAGCATGAAATTTGAGTGTTAAGGAACAACAACATCGACCGTTTAAGGAAGTCGGTTGAATACTGGGTGAATATGGCCCAAGAGACTCAGTGTTATATTCACGATAAATGGGTCGATTGTGAAAGGAGTTTGACTAAGATCAATCAGGTGATGAGAGACATCAGTCTCCCAAAATTCGACTCACTCGAAGACTTTGTCGACTTGCATGACATAGTCAAACTACATGCAGAACAAGACTCACTATGGACTGCGGAGATAGAAAAGGTGGAAAAGATGGCTCTAGGTCAAGTACAGTAGTTCATGGAGCACCTTTTCAAGGCTCGGATAGTGTTACAACAGTTAAGTGTTAAATTATTCAAGTATCGAGAACGGGCAATGAAGATAAAGGAGATCCTTTCGGCCCTGATGGACCAACACAGATTCTTGCATGCCAACACATGCGAGGAACTCTTTGTCAAATGGTCAGAGTATGAGAAGAGTCATCCACTCAAGTGAAACCATTTGATGACTCTTAGAATACTGAGAGATGAAATCGCCACGTGGCAATTTTTTTTTTACTGAGCTTGCACTTTTGATAGTTATTTTAGTTAATAATTTGTTATAAATAAGAGGATCGACCTGTTAAAAAGGGGTGAATGTTTTTTGCAAAGACACCTCATTTTTGGAATTGTAAAGAACTATTTTGTAGCTACCTTAAGTGAGAAGACATGTTTAGGACCAGAGACAAGTTTCTATTTTACATCAAAGGCACGTGTGATTGGATCATAAGGAGGAACTACTTCTGACTTTATCTCATGAGTGGATGTTGTAATGAGTAAGAGTTTTTCAATCTATTCATAAGTTAGTTTATTCAATATTTTTTATAGTTCTTATCTATAATGATGGAAAGAAAATTGTTGTGTTAATCTGTGATTAGTGATTAGAGCTAAGGAAACTAATTGTCTTCCCATCATTTTATTGCATGCATGTTTTCTTTTCATAATTGTATCTCAGACAATAATTGAAATACCAACAAGTTGATGTATTAGAACTAGGCTTGGCGTAGGTGTAAAAATATTTGTCTGCATGCTTGAGCACAAGGGTTATCCTGAGCTCATCCTTCTTAAGTAGTTAAGTTTTCCCCCTTTTCTTTTACCCAACTAGTTTATACCAACACCTATCTTTTATCAAACCCACATATAAGAGAGAATACAAAAAAAAGAGAACGTTCAAAATGAAGGAGGATTTTTTATGAGAAGATATCATGTAAATCACTACTTAAATCCCATCGATTAATTGGTCATATTGCAATATATGGAGAACCATTCCACTATCAAACACTGTAGAGTCTAATTGGGCCTCGGTGGTGGGTTTGGTTCCTACTGTGAGTTAAAAACATTTAGGACCCCTCAACATGTTGCACTAGAAATAAATCTCTTAGTAGCACCTGGATCTATCAAGATACTAAAGGTTTGATCGATGATCATACCTAATGTCTCGAGCATAGTGGAATGGTGCTCATCCTGGTGGTTGTTCACCACAAAATGAATCCTGTGGGCCTTGCCCAGATCTCCAACTGTAATGTGTCATGTTGATCCGACCTCTCTAGCCTTCTCAATCAGACAATCGCGTTGGTAATGTGGCTCTCCAAATGTCCAACATCTGGTCTTTGGTCTAGTAATCTTGGTCCCCGAAGTAGAATTTGTTTTCCTACCAGTCTGAGATACTTGTTTGTTTTGTTGAACAAGCCTAAATTGTTGTTGTTGAGGGCGACGTTGTTGTTGATGCAGTGGTCCTCTATAAGGAGTCCTATGTTGAGGAGTCAATCATCGTGGTGTCATGAACATGGGCCCTCTAGGAATATCTCGATGTCTTGTTGCTTGTCTGGCGGGAGTCTAGTGTTGTTGCACTCTTGATGTCTCCTGCCCAGTTGGTCTTGCAGGAGTCCTACCCTGACCCTCATTGGTTAGCTCTTCCTCAGCTATGAGGGCCTTTTGGATTGCATCGTGCAACGTCTGAGGCATTAGTATCCTCACCTTTGCATGAATGTTGAATTTAATACCAAACACAAACTTGTTGACCTTTAGCTTCTTTATGTTCATATGCGGAGTGTACCTAAGTAGCTCCATAAATCTAGCCTCATAATCTAGCACCGTACAACTACCTTGGCGTAAGGCGTTGAACTCATTGAGATGGCACTCAATGAATTCCTCTAACAAATACCTCTCTCGGAACCACTCCTCAGATATTTACCATGACACATCTTCGACGACCATGTTTAGTTGAGGTAGGAGCATCTTCCACCATAGAAGAGAACTCTCATTAAACTAAAAGACCACCATGCAGACTTTCATGTTGGAGGTGTAGTCACAAAGTGAAAAGCACATCGCCATGTTCTACAACCATGCCTCGGTGGCTAATCCATCTTTGTCACCCATGAACTCGGGAAAAGTCACCTTTTCGAGTTCTTTATGAATGATACCACTACCAGCTGGAGCACGTTGTGAACCTACATTGGTTATAGGTTTCCTGCCTTCATCTTTATCCAGTCGGTTAATCAAGGCCTATGACATCCTCCGAAAGGACCTCATCAAACCAACCACATATCCCATAGAAACCTACTCCTTCTCAATGACTTGTTCTTATACTTGGGGGTTAGACCCCTCCGGTGTTGATACTATTGGAGGAATCACACCTCTTCCCCTAGCACCACGTTGTCTACCTCCACGACATCCTCTAACCATAATTACATGCATGGAAAAATTTCAAATTTTAATTAGAAATATTGTTTTAATCACAAGTTTAACACACATGAAGGCATAATGGTCCAAGGTCGCGGGGTTGAACCGTCTCTGATACCATATGTAACGACCCCTCCATTACAACATTAAATAGTGCTTACAAATAGAGTAAATATTTTTTTTTTTGAAACAAACGTTAGGAAAAGTGAAATGTGTCACAACATAATTTAATAAACACAATAAATCTCATCATAATCGAACTGAAAGTAACATCACTACTATTCAACAACCATTTCACATGAAGATAACATAAGGAAAATACCCGCCCAACCTATCATGCATGGTTAAGACCTCCAAGACACATAAGCAATGCTCAAGTCCAAGATTCATCTGATTGATTTTGACCACTTAAGGTGTCAGGACTGGCGATTGTTCTGAGGAACAAGGAAGTATCTAAATCCAATTAATTCAATCATACATCGCTATTCAATACTAGAATTATCAACATACTTAATCATCAATTCATCATAGTGAAAATAATAACCTACTGTACTTAATAAATATTTCAAGCAATTCTTAAGTGTAATTTAGAATAAGAAAATAATAAAGATTAATAAGAAACCATTTAGCATAAGTACAATCTTAGGAGTGGGAAGAGATCTAATTCAAATCTTCATTAGTATCTTGTCAAGTCAGGCTCAATCTAGGTCAAGCATCAAATCAAGATTCCAACACTTGCAATAATAAAACCCATATGTAACTCAACCATGTACCTTACTAACATGATATATCTTAATTAAGAATACATAATTACTTCAGATACTAGATACACTTCCAATCATAAAATCCCATTGATCAGAAACTGGACCAGGGGTCAAAATTTAGCCAAAAAATCAAAGTGTTCGGAATCGCTTCAAAACAAACAGGTGCATAGCCCTCGTCCTCATGAACCCAACGCACTTTGAATGGGTTCAAAAAGACATCATATGAGTGAGATATCGTGTTCTATTTGATTTTCCAAA